>CAFUXE010000474.1:431333-444574 GCA_903364295.1 Serranus cabrilla
CCGCCCTACCAGTACCCCGATGGCCAAGGCAAGTAGCCCGCTCTACGTGCACACGTACACGGTCCACATTTACGAGAAAAGTCAAGCAGGCAGACGGGAAGAGGTTGCTGCACACTTCCGTCTTCGTTTAAAGGGAAATGTAAAGTTTTTATGCCATTACTCGGAGTCTACGAGTCTTTGTGTGTCTTTGGGCTTTATGTTGTATCACCGAGTCCGAGACTTTAACTTACAAATACCTTTAAAGAGTCATAAGTTTCGTTTATCAGGTGCTTCAATCTTGCGCATGCGCAGTGTGGCAATAACATGTCTGGTATTTACATTCATCGCTTTCGAATAAATTAGAAAAGATGCGCCTTTTTAAGGTAGTGCACATTGAGTACTTAATAAACCAATACACTCTACAGTGCCAACACATTTATTTAGAAGTTTATTGGCCTGAATGTTCAAATTACAATGTTACCAAAGCTAAATTAAATGACTCTTATTAAATTATTGAATAATTACATTTCAAACAAGGAAGCTAAACGGATAATCATAGGATAACAATTCCCCTTTAAACACACTCTCTTTCACAGATGTAATTAATCAGAATCATTTCCTACAGTAAATACTCCTATAATATAACTATATTTTTGACTCCATATTAAACTAATACATTCAGTGTAATTAATGACAATTTATCAGGATAATTTCCGTTTATTCAATGCCCCAAAGTCATGAATCCAAAGCTAAGTGACACTTTCAGAGCAGCATTGGGAAGTACTTTCCTTAGCTTTTAATTTCCTATTTCTTTTGGGAGTAGTTTATTTTATTATTGTATAATTACATTCTACATAGGGAAGCTAAATAGGTCACGACAAGCTCTACTACAATGTAGAGTTGGAAAATCAAGTATCACAATATATGGTATTTTGTTTATTTTGGCAAAGAAAACCTCTATCACGTGATTATTTTCCTCACCCTATAGTAAGTGAACACAGCTCCACCTCCCTGTGTTGTCTGCCTGAACTTTGTTAATGTTTTCCTTGGTTATCTTTCAGTCACGGTGGTCAGTTACTACCACGTGCACTCTCTCTTTCAGGTCAAACAGAGTTTATTGTGTGGCTGCTTCATTGCATTACTTACAATCATTTTGTTTTGAAGTGATTTGGTTGGACTGGGTTGTTTGTTGTCCGCCCTGAACACCTCATCAGTGTTTTTATAGGCAGTATCAGAATGTGAAATATGTCAGTGATGAAGTTTTGGCAGAGAGCGATGCAGCACACAAGCTGTAGCTCAGGGCCTTCTACAGTACGCTTTATATGAAGGAGCCAGTCATCACCTGACTGACTGTATGAAAGCTGCAACAACAAGGAAGTTACTCTGACCTAAAAAAAAGTAAAGTCTCATTTCTTGTAATTGCTTGTAATTTCCTGTTTGCTTAACCATCTCCATGGATTTCTGTGTAAAGTGGCTTTTTATTTTGTAGCTGCACTGTTTGAGTTTTTGTCTCCCTCTCACAGGGAAGTGTCCTTATCAGACAAGCGAGATGTAAACAAGCTTGATTATGGCATAAAAGTTTACTGTGTCACACAAATATCACAAGGGATGGACACAAAAAAAAACACTCACTCACTCACATACAGTCATAAGGTCAGTTGTTAAAAAGTATATGTAACTTTTCTCCTTTACAAAGTCTAAAAACAACTTTATCTATGTTATATATTTTTGTTAAATTGAGTACTTAAATTTTCCAAATGATTCAAACCAAGACAAATCTGTATCTGAAGTTATCAGAGAAACAAGCTGAGCAAATGCTAGTGGCAGCTTCGCCCACAGCCCCTTTCACCAAACCCCTTTAGAGAAATGCAGATTTTTAACATTTAACTCCTTCACTTAGTGTTTGTACTGGTTTTATTCACCTGGTCCATTTGTTTTTGAGAGGGGGAAACCTCTGTGAATAATTCGGCTCATGGTAAAAACCTTAACGATGTACTTTGAGGGAATCCTAACCAGGAGAAGCTGACTGCAGTGGTGGTGAAGAAAACTACTCCCATGATCCCACGCTACCTAAAACATCACAGAACTCTGTCTTTTGTTATTGAAAAATACATATTGTGCCTTTAAAATATTAGTATTGCTATTATTTTACAGTGAATGTCCACAATAACAAGTATTTTATCTCCCTCTGTTAACCTACAGCGTACCCATCAGCCCAGATGGGCCCTGCCATCGCTCAGCAGCCGTACCCTGGGACGTACACCATCATACAGCCGTCTGTAGTGGTGGTGGGAGGCTGCCCTGCCTGCAGGTGAGAAAACACACTCACACACACACACACATTAGATTGTATTTTATGGTAAATTATGAACTCTGAGGTCTGTTGATCAGCACGTGTTGGAACATGAGAGTCCCATGCTCACTGTGACTAAGCCGGCTTCTGAGCACAGTTCTCGGTCTGTGCATCTTTATTTATACGATCTATGCGTGCGTTTAAATTTTTCCTGCATGCATGCTGTTAACCGTCTGTCGGTGTGACCTAATGTTAAAGAGAACCATCAGTGTTTTTTAACCTGGGCCCTATTTTACCATCTTTTTGTGTCTAAGTGACTAATTGGGACAGCCGTTTCTGGAAATGGTGCAGTAATTCAAATTCTCATGTGGCCTCTTCCAAATTGTGGATATCAGCTCAATAGTCAGCCATGACATTAAAAAACTTTTACCAGTGTCAAATACCCTTAATTTCTCTGTTGTGTACTTTCCATAATGTTGTCAGACACAATTATAGTTACAATCGGAGTGTTCAAATTTAAAGAAATGACTGTCCCCATTAGTCATTTAGACAGAAAATAGAGTCCAGGTTGAGAAAAACAGAAGTTTCTCTTGAAGCGGACGTGACTTTCAGCTTTTGAAGATGGTTTCACTGTGCCTGAGTCAACATCCTGTCTGTCAGATGATTTCAGCCTCAAACATGTGACGCTGGGGGCAGGTCCAGGCAAAGGTGGCTAGAGGACACAGTTCATAGGAACAGTAAATGCTAACCTGATGTCCTCCCATTCTCTGGTTTTATTTGAATAATAAAATATAGTAAAGGATATGTGTGTATAGTTTATTTTATTATTCAAATAAAAGCAGTCTGTTGTGGGGACTTATGAAGCAGCTTTTCTGCTCATATACAGATTATTTATTTTCATGTGCACTTCTGTTCAGTTTGACCTGAACTGAAAGTTAACATGAGAGTTATTTATGTGCTTGTAACTTATTGTTATGAAAGCCGCTCCCTGACGCTCCCTGACACTCTTTCAGTCACCGTTTGCATCATGACCATGTTGATTCCGTCACTGAATGCCACAGTTACTGGCAGCAGTGAAGAAATAAGGTGTGCAAATACTAACAACATGCAAGACCCAGCAAAAAGAAAGTAAAAAGTATTATGAAATAAATAAATTATTGCATAAATAAATACTGAAATAAATGTACAAATACATCTGAGAATAAATACAAATTCTTACAATAATAACTTTATATTTCATTATTTGTCTCTATATTAACAGTGTTAATAAGCTTAAAAGCAGGTCAACACCACAGCAGAATCTAATATTATCAGTGTAATTAATGCCTATTTATCAAGATTATTGATTTTTAATCTACACCACAAATGTCAAAGTTCCTCAGTTACATGACGCTTTATCATAGCAGTAATCGCTTTCCAAAGCAGCTTTTCATTCTCCATGTGTTTAGGGTCTATGTGATACGTTGCATTTGTTAATTCCTTCTCGGGGCCTCCGGCTGGTCAGAGTGGTGCAGTCATGAGACCGTGGTTAGCACTTTGTTCACTGTGACTCTGGATTAAAGCAGCCCTCAGGCCTTCAAAACAAGTCGATCTGATGATTATTTGTTGCTGTTTTTTCTTTATGTCACACAAGGAAAAATCCTATTTTTAGATGGTACTTTCTCTTTTTTTTTAAGATCTTTCCAGCTTTTTGCAATAAAACCAAAAAGTACCATAATGCTAATCAGCCTCTGCATGTGACACAGCTCCGTGGGGGAGGAAGAATGGAAATGGAAATGGGAAAAGGGCGCACTTTAGCCTCAGCTGATTTTTAAAGTGTTTGCTGACTGAACTCGTTGGTCTCTGTGAATGAGGTCAGGCCCAGACTGCGCACTACGTGTCTTATTGAGGTACAGGGAAATGTCAGGACGCGGTTCAGACTGGAGATAATAAAGAGACGGCAGATAAGAATTCAATAAGCTGTTGTAAGAAAGTGGAATCCCTTGTGATACAGCTCAGAATCAGTCATTTTTCTAATCATTCTGGAAGACACAACCTCATAATTATAATTTTAGAATAATAAATGGTACATTATGAACATTTAAATCGATTATGAAGTAACAGGCTCCTGGACAAAGACATGTAAAAGGCCCCACATCGTCATACACACAACAAACGACGACAAACAATGTGTCTGTGGTGGTTTGCATTTGCAAGTTGTTGTCATTTTTTATCTCTTTGTGGTCATTTTGTGTGCCTTTGTGTTTTTTGGTGATTGTTTTGCATCTTCTATGCGTGTTTTTGTGTCTCTTTAGAACATTTCATGTCTTTTTGTTGTGGTTTTTCTGTGTTTTTGGGATTGGTTTGCATCTTTTCTGTCTTTGGTTGTTTTGTCTCTCTGTGGTTGCTTTGTGTTTTGACATTTTGTGTTTTGACATTTTGTGTCTGTGGTCATTTTTTACCTTCTTGTGGTTGTTTCGCATCTCCGTGGGTATATTTGTGTCTGTTTGTTTAGGTTTTGTGCTTCTTTAAAATGTTTTTCTTTCTTCTTTTAGTCATCTCTGTATTGCTTTTTGTCTCACTGCGGTGGTTTGCATTTTTTTGTCATCTTGTGTCTCTTTGTTGATGTTTGTTTCCAATAAGAAACCTGAACAGTCACTTCATATAGAGGTTGTGATCTATCCAGAGAACAGTTTTCTTGTGCTTCAGTATTTCTGTTCAGTCTGCTAAACGTATTAATACTTCCTGTTGTGTGCGTGTGTGTTGCAGAGTCGGCGTCCTGGAGGATGACTTCACCTGTCTGGGGATCCTGTGTGCCATCTTCTTCTTCCCCCTGGGCCTCCTCTTCTGCTTCGCACTGCGTCAGAGAAGGTGTCCCAACTGTGGCGCCACTTTCGGCTAGAGGGACCAAACCACAGCTCATGCACCTGCTCCTGCTCCCATGCATACACACACACACACACACGCAGACACACACACATAATCCAGCATTTCTGTCTTTTGCTATCTTTTCCTTAATATTGCACATTGCTGTTGCCATTATGTTCTGTACAACAAATGATCAATTACCATGAATTCTGATGTTTTATTAGAGGCACGTGTAGAAATCTATTTTCATCTGCTAGTTGAAGATATATTCTAGTAAGTGTCCAGCTGTCGTCAGTGCCTTCACTACATGCTGAGTGATCATCCATCAGTCATGATTTCTCCTAAACTAACATGTAGTTTAGTTGATTTAGCTCAGTGATCCAAGGATCTGAGCAGATTCCTTCATGTTTTTTTCAAGCCAGAATTAACAGATATAGGCTTGAGGTGATTTTTTCCTTTTGTCTTCGCTGGCACACTGCATATATATATTTTGTGCTTAGTATCATTGTACTCAACACAGCATCCATGTAGATCACTGTTGTATTAGCTTTCCAGAAAATGTAAACCTTTTTTTTTAAATTGTTGGCTCACAGGGAAAAACACATACAACATCTTAAAAAAGAAAAAGGAAAAAAAGAAGAAGATCCTTGGACGTGAGCTGTCCCAGCTGAAACAAAGGACTTTTGTCAGACAGAGAGCCTGCACCATTTTGTCTGTTTTTGTTGATATTATTTCTTGGGGCCATATTTGCACTGACAGTTTATTTGATGATTACTCTGCTGGGTTGTGCTTTTCCAGGGCCAATGCAGACCTCAGGTACATACAATCTGAAATGCCCTCGACTTTACAACCTCAATCACTGTTTGACTTTGGACTTCTACCTACTTCAAGAGGACTCTTATGCCTAACTCCTCCTGTAACGTGTGGAGTTCCACTTCGAGGAAGCATGCTGAGAGTAAAAGCTGAAGAAGTCTCTCAATAATGTGTATAATCTCTGGATTTTTATCTTAGTACTCTGTGACAAGTCACCCTGCCCCATTCCTCCCAGCCAGACAATCAATCGAGAATGTCTATGTCCCTGTATCTGCAGTATCTGTGTCTACGTCTTCCATCACTGCAAGATGTTATATAACTGTCCATGGCAGAAGAAAAACAGATAGAACTGGGTGGGAGTGATTTAAAAAAAAATCTTGCTTTAGAAAACACACTACGCACGCTCTTATGATTGAGGTTCTTACTTTTTATATGAGTTACTGTAATTAAAAAAAGAATGCTACTTGTGTTTTTGACTTCTTGCTTGATTTGATTTTTTACAAACGGATGAACATTAAAGGGAGAGTTCGGATTATTTGAAGTGAGGTTGTATGAGGTACTTATTCATAGTCAGTGTGTTAACAGTAGAAGGCGGTCAACACGCCTCCAGTTTGGGGAAGCAGGCAGGAGTACTCAGACTGAAACTAAGAAACATACAGCTGTAGATGGGAACAGCAGCTAAGATTTAGGAGAATAAGGTAGAACAAGGGGAATCGGGATGAGGATACAAAGCCATAGGTACTGTCGCGTCTTTTCTCCCTTCTCCCCCCTCGCACTGTGAGGGTAGTCTTGGTGAAATGACAGGACAGATCTCTCCTGGCAGTAGACCCTGCAGATCAGCTATTACAGATTTCATGGAAGAAAAATTTGGGTTAACTTTTTTGCCACAAATTGAATTAGGAGGATAAGGATAACAATATCGGGATGGAAATATGCCGAAAAAACAGAGAGAAACAGAGAAATCGACGATTTTTCATATATTTGACCTACTTTATGTTTAAGTATTCACAAGGAAGCCATCTCATTGGCTAATGTGATCAAATCGAGCCCTGTGATTGGACAAGTGAAAAATGAAGTATTCTGGGTAGGGTTTTGAGGTGGCACCAGGAGTGTGGAGGGGAGTGGGGCCAGAGGCTCTGTTCAAGATATTCACTGAAATTTTTTTTTTTTTTCAATGCCTGGGGTCATGCGGTGTATGAGGCACAAGCATTGACTTTGTTACTTTACATTTCCCGTAGTCGGGCGGTGCATGGGGCACGGGAATATGTTTTTCTTTTATAGCTAATAGTAGTTGTGATTGTCCCTATTTATTACACTCAATTTGGCATAGCATAGGTGCCTTGGGGGACCAGGGAGGCAGTGTTTATCATGGCTGGCCCGGGTCCTTCCTGCTCTGGAGGCAACTGGGAAGGCAGCGCTCTGTCTTGGCAGTTTCTGGTTGTTCTTGAGGGGGGCACCTAGGGGGGTCTTAGCATAGGAGATCCTTGGGGGTTCTGGGGAGGCAGTGTTTATCACTGCTGGCCCTTAGCCCTCCTTAACCCTGGGGTGGAGGGGGAAGGCACCGCTCGGTCGGGGCTGGTCTCGGTCTTCTCTAGTGGGGGGCTCCTGGGTTAATTTAGCAGCGGGTGCCCCTGGGGGGGCAGGGACGGTGATGCTCCGGCGTTACTGGCCCTGTTCTTCTTTCCGGGTGGTTTCGGGAAGGCCTCGCTTCGGCGGTGCTGGTACCGGCCCACCTTAAAGGGGGTTACCTTCCTTAGGGATGTCTGAGGGGCCTGGACGGTGGTGCCCCAATGCGGCTGATCTTGGTCCTCCTCTTTCTCTCTGGTGGGACCAGGAAGGCCTCGCTTCGGCGGTGCTGGTACTGGCCCTACCGGGAGGTCATCCAGGGGGGAGGTGGGAATAGGTATCGGAGGATCTGTGAGGGTAGCACCTCCTGGTCCTCTTCTCTGTAGTTGGAATCAGACGGTCCCACTGGTTGGGACTGGTACGTTTCCATCCGGGGAGATACCTAGGTTAGAGTGTTTCTTTTGAGGATTAATATAGGCCTAGGTTATGATAGTAGATGAGACCTTATTCTCTGGGCCTAATCGACCAGACCAGGATACCTAGCGGTGTGAACGAATGGTTTAGTTGGTTAGGTGGTAAGTATGCGGCCCTCCCAGGTCCGACTTTAGGACAGCACGTGGGATGTGGTGGTCCAGGGCTGCAGGACCTTAATCGTTGTCCAGTTTTCTATGGGGCTTATCCCTGCCCATGCACAGCACATTTTGCACTTCACACGATTGAATCTCCCTGAATCCTCAATCCAATTGGACTCTTTAAAATTGTTCACATCCTCTAAATTTCATCCCCTGGTCTGTCTAGGGACTAGGCCGTGGATGCACCGGGACCTAGGGATGACGGTTAGCGTCCGATGTCTTACCTCTTAGTGATTCCGAGCACACCCTACGCTTGACTCCGTCGGAAACGAAGGGATGGTAAATCAATGGATTCCTGATTGCTCCATCTAATTAGCTCACCGTGCAGTCCTGCTTAAGATCCCAGGGTAAGGGGACTTAAAACACAACTCCTGAAAGTAGATGAGGTTTAATATCACACAACGAGGACATGGTTCCAGTACCAAAAAACCCAGCGAGGGGACAATACGTATCCAATGGACTACACTCGGACCTAGGTTTAAACCCTGGACCTGCACCTAACCCTAAAATCTAAACCTAAAATTAACTTTAGATCTGCACTTAATTCTAAATCTAACCCTAAACTTAATCCCCATTCACTCTGCTACAAACCCCTACAAATTCTTGGGGAAAATCGTAAATATAAGCTTATATATGGAGAACCCAGCTTGGAAGAGAATGATTGGGACTCCTCGGGTTCATATGACGATAGTTATGGCCACATGTCTACCATGAAGGCTATTTTACACTCAGTACTGGGTGACAGTGCATGATGACTCATTAGCAAGGGCCCAGCCGAACCTGTCCAAGACTAAAGTTACCCTAAAAAAAGTTACCCCAAAGAAAATACTTTTACTGCCAGACATCCCCTCTTATGGTCGACAAATACTTACCGTAGGACCTTTATTCTGGTACATTAACAAATCATGTTTTGGATTGGACAAGGGACAGTCGGTTCTGGTGTTGTAGCCCAGTTTGGAGGAAGGGAAGTATAGGTGACCTAGAGTTCAGATGACGGGTGCTGGCCCTGGTGGCCTTTAAGAAAGCATCAAACGGCTTCAGTTCCCCCATGTAAAAGGTTATTTGACAGCAAGATGAAGAGAAAATAATATTATAAAGTGATGACTGATAATGGCTTTTTTTATGTCAGTTATCCTGTCTACTTCTACAAGCAGCCATCTACTGTAGCTAAAACACTGTCTATGGAGAAGTACCTCATACAACCCCACTTAAAAAAAAAAAAAAGATGAACTGTCCATTTAAATACACAAAAAAGTCACTTTTCATAGAATGAAAGAAATACACATGAGCGTTCAGACAGACATTTGTGTAGATGAGCAGGATCACAAACTAAACAGCAAATTGAAGAAATAAATCTTTATTTTTCATACAGCAAATTCTATTAAGGTTGTAATGTGGGCCACAAATCTAACTTAAAATGCCAAGTGTAATGATTAAAGCAGAATGACTGCACTGTCAGTGTGAGGATGAGGTGATTGTCCACAATTTGAAGGTTACAGCAGTTAAATGATACTTTTTTACAGTAGTTATGTTTGTGTCATTAAGGCAAGTCCTGTTTCCACGATAGTCTAGATGGCAAAGGACAATATTTATAGCATCTGATGTACAAACGTATATACAAGAGGGACATAGGGATAAAGATCACTTGTGTGCCTTTTTTTTTTGGGTGCATCTCTTAACATTTTTGCACTTTTCTCTCTTCACATCAACAGTCAACATCCTTTTAGTATCGACTCTGAGATGCAACATTTTCATAAGGACCTGAAGGTGAAATGCAGAGGTCCTCTACAGTACATTCTTCTACTGTCCTATGGCAACAGAAAAATATTTCTAACAGTCATTTTGACGACGAACAAGCACATCAACAGCATAAATACATTGCAGTATTTTCTTTGACCAGTTTTATTCATCCATTTTTCAAGTGCAGGGAAGAATGTGGTCCTTCAAACATCACCACCACAAACAGAGGGACGAAAATAGACATAGAAAATATATATATCTTAAATAAATGAGCATCTGTTCTGTAAAATAAATCACTCTCATAATACTTCTGTGTGAGAGTTTGCAGCAGTGAGGGGATCCAAGATTCAAATGGCATTTTTTTTTTCATTCTTCTCAGTGGCCAAGTTCTGTCTGGTTCCATGCAGACCAGGAGAAGCTGCAGGTTAGAGCTGCACGTACCGTGGGGGATGACACAGGAGGGTGGGCGAGATGTTGGGAGTGGAGGGGGTGTGGATATGTGGAGCGATCAGATGACCGGTGCTGAGCGGTCGTTGGTGACGGTTGGACGTAGCCTGACTGTTGCAAACGGGTTCCCTCCCCTGTGAAAACGCAGCAGAGAAAACAAGTGATGAGTGCAGGTCAAAATGGAAGAAAAGCAAATCATCTTGTTGATGTTTTTATGTGACTTACGCGAGGTAGGCAGGCGGAGGTCTGGATGTGCCGTTAGGCTGCGCTGCCTGTGGAGAAAACACACGTTATTTTCTGAGTCACAAGTTCAACACTCGCTGCACAGAACGGTGACACATTTGCACTATGAATACCTCAATCGTTCTCTTTCCTGCCATGTTTAATATACAGTATTACTCACTAAACTCATATATATGTAATGCTGCTGAAGGATTGGGCACACTTCATGATTGGATGGATGAGGGAAAGCGTGGGAAAGACAGCGTGCTGCTGTGTCATATCACGAGACAGCTCGTGTGGAATCTGGACCTTCTGGAAATTCAAGTCTGTTCCGCAATCAACCACGTGAAGTTTTCCTATGACGTGAACCGAAGTCAGCTCCACTGTACCTGAACACACCATGTGCAGGGCAGAGTGCACCACTGAAGAGAAGGATTTTCTTCTGACAAAATTACAATTTTAATTTAGTGATCTTGGACTTTTTGGGGTCTTGTTTCTTACCGAGTGAAATGAAGGGAACTATTTAAATAGCAGCCATGATGGGAACCAGTCGAATTTATAAATGCTGAGGAAAAGTGCTTCTATGTTTCCTTTCTTATCTCCTTCAGTATGGGATCCATGTAAATATGAGTGGACAGGAAGAAACCATTGGGTTTCAATTCTGTAAATGGAATTGAGGTTAAAAAAAATAGGCCACCAACCTTTGTAATGATATAATATTTTTTATCAGCTTTATTTATTTATTATCCATGTTTTTGTCTGACCATGCACGGAGCAAAGATGTGCTTTTAGCAGGCTATCGTGAACATTGTCGTTTTCACTTCAATAATATCCACCACTGAGAGATTACATATACTAGTGTGAGTGCAGCTGGATGTTTTTCAGTTTCCCATGAAGGAAAAATGTTTAGGAAAAGCAACAGGATGAAATATTTTTACTTGGCGTGTGAGAGTGACTGAGAAGTGGGATATAAAAGCAGTAAATATGCCTGCAGCCTAAGTGTGTACAAACACAACGTATGGAGTTTCTGATGCAGCTAGAAAGAAAAGGCTGTCTTCCATCAGAAATGTAAACACAGGCTCTCCTACACCACTAACTATTTACTATAGAGTGCATAGGGTCCAAGTTTGTGTGAGGTTCAAACTGTGAGAAAATGTACAAAATTGAATGTGAATGCTGCTACAAAATTGCAAAAAATCATATAATCAGAAATCTCAATTATTAAGGGAGTAGTGAATTCATAAATTAGGGAGTTTGGTAAACTGTTTGTCAGCTGACAGCTAGGCCTGTCTCCCTGTTATGGAGCTGCAGTACTGCAGAGACGCCACAAGAGGTCAGAAGCGGATAGAGTGACTAATGAGTGTTTCAGTCTCACACTGTGACAACTGTTACTTCCCACAGCACATAAAGAGTTTCACATCTGTTTTCCTCCTACAGATGTTTGGATTGAAAATCACATAGCAACAATCTTGGCTGTGGGAGAAGAAATAGCATCTGTTGAAGTAAAAGTAGCAATAACACAGAGTAAAAGTCCTGCATTCAAAAAATGAAAATAAAAACACTAAAGTAAAGTACACCAAGTACATCAAAATTGTACATAAGTACAGAACTCGAGTAAATGTACTTTCCACCAATGTGAAGGTCACACTTGTTTATTCACGTTAATACTTCTAATCTAATCTCCAAATAACATTCAGTATCTCTCTACTTGTGCCGAAGCCTGCCTGCAGTTTCATATACACTTGTAAAGTCGACATGCTAATTCACAGTTCAGTCAAGGAACAGAAATGCCTTCACCTCTGTCTGTTCTGCTCTGTTAAACTTTGAGTATCTTTTCTTTCCTTTGCACTGATACTCAGCTTGGAGGTCAAAACCGCTTCTGCCCCTTTAACTTTCTCTGTAGATCTCAATCTCTCACATCTCTCTCTCTGTCTCCATCTTCTAAATATATTCATTCCTGTGAGTCGTTATCTTTTCTCCAGCGAAAAGCACAGAACCAGTGAGGGTGCATTTTTTCTCATGGTGACAGTGCATTCCAGGGTAACATCACCTCCCACCAGCCCTCCCCTGCTGCTCTCACCTTTCCCTCTCTGCACCAACATACTCTTATTATTCCACATTCAAATTAGGTTGATGTGAAGCTGTGAAGTAAAAATATACAGAAGTAGTAGGGTTGCAAAAGGGTTGGAAATTTCTTGTAAAAGATGGAAAATTTCCAAGTCAAGTTCAGCTTAGGGATTTAGTTTTTTTGGATTTTACAGTTCTCCCATCAGATGCTGCACTGTCTGAGCCAAAGACCTTCATGCTTTTACATTTTAATTATATTACTGGAGTGAATATATTTGACATTTTTTAAATAACATTTCACAAAACCAGCACATAGTATTCCAAGGCAAAGTACAAAGTTTGTAACTTAAACACTTTCTGCTAACTTTTGCTAGCTAGCTGTTAGCGAGTGGGATGTAGCTTGATTGAGCATGCTAACGCTAACTGAGGAGTTTTAATTAATTAATCTATTTCCATTCATTCTTTATTGTAAAACACTTCTCTTATATATTAGTTATTAACTTTATACGTTAAGTTTGCACATGGTCCACATTGTCGGCTCAATATTTCAAAAAATGTTCTCCATTTGTTAGCTTGCTAGCTCACGTTAGCCAACTCAACTCATGGCACATTTCACACTGTAGGCTATGTCTTTT
>CAFUXE010000474.1:444623-478080 GCA_903364295.1 Serranus cabrilla
TTATATTTTTTTGGGCATTTTGTGCTTTTTATTAGATAGTGCGAGAGTAGAGAGTGAAGGGGGGAGACAGAGACATGCGGGAAAGGGTGCCGAGCCGGGATTCGAACCCGGCACCGCCCGCTTACGAGGCAAGCGCCTCAGGGGGGTGCGCCACCACACCCCCCCAGGCTATGTCTTTAACCAATTAATGTATTTATGTAGAAATTTGGGGTTTATATCTCTTAATTTATAAAAGGTTCGATTCTATCTGCATATGACATGGTAAATACATTCCTTCCCATTAATTCCCACAGATTACGGATATTCCCGGGATTTAACAACCCTAGCAAATAGCATTTGGAGATTACAGGTGTTCAGATTTTGCCTTAATGTTCAGTTGTATTAAGAACACGGGAAAAATTGTTTAATAATCAGCTCACCTATCAGACTGGCATTGATGTTCATGAATGTTGCAGCTACAAATCCCTAACTAAACCAACACACATGCACAAACGTGCACACACCAACACACAGCCTCAGCCGCCCACTCAAACACTGAGCTGAACATAAATCAGTTTGCAGCCTGCTGTAGCAGTGCAGAACTTTTTTTCCCACATGCAAATCTATTCTGAGATGTGTGTGTGTGTTTTGAACAGAGTAAAAGCTGGGTTCTGTGAGTCACGAAGAATGAATGGAGGGTAAATTTCCCTGGAAGTGACCCTTGTTTACCCTGGAAATGGAGTGAGGGAGAGGCGTGCATTGAAGATAGAGAGACAAGTTTGCAGATGTGGAGATAAACAGACAACAACAACTGCTTAAGAAACTGAAAGAATGAAGAGGGAGCGATCAAGAGGGAAGCTTGGTTTCGAGTTCACCCAGAGTGGAATTCCACCATAGTGTGGAGTCAGTGGTGGAGAGATGAAGGCTGGATGTGGACTGACAGGTCTGACAGTGGACACACACTCTCACACTCTCACACACACAGACACACAGACACACAGACACACACAGACACATGGTAATTGTCGGCCCTGCTACTGTATGTCTGCCTGTGGCTGTGGACCAAATGAGTGGTTAATAATGAATACTGTGGAGCCAAGAAAGAGAAAAGTATCTCCATCTGCCATCTGACTATTGAACCTGTATCTGGGTCAAACATCACGACTATAGACTGTATGAAAGAAGTGGACATAAAAGCGGTGGGCGCAGCCTCCGGGTCTAAAAAGTGAAGACAGTGTGGAAGTGCCTCAAACCTGCATCCATTCTAACAGTTAAAAGGGATCCAACTCAAGAAGTCCAACTGAGCAAATGACCCAACTTCTCACTTGATTTTTTACATAAATAAACATTTTAATAATGAGTTTATGGTCTCAATCACAAGCTTCAAGTGCTCTTTAATACAGAATGACGTTTATTTGGTAATTTATGGCTCTATCAAGAGCAAAATAGACAAAAAAGAGGGGTATGCTTCAGGGCTAACCAGCCAATCAGGATAGAAGCATAGCATTGCAAATCAATAGCAGTGAACTTGTTTTTGTCTTTGACCCTTTTTTGTTGGGCTCATAAAAGTTAACTGGATAATTTCTTGTTGCCTAAAAATGTCTTGTGCATCGTTTGGTTGAACTAAAAAACACTAGAAAGTTTCATTCTGTGCAGCAACAGTTGGAGGGTTAGCAAGTCGCTGTTAGCAGATTTACCTGATGTAGCCACTTGATTGGACACTAACCAAGGAAGAGATAGTTAGTAAACAATTTGAAGAGGCTATGTGCATAAATTTGAGCATACAAAATAAAAAATCTAAGTTCTGCATGCCACTATGGTTGAAAAGTGTAAAGTTGTTATCAACAGTCTACAGGCAGACTAGAAGAACAGGAGTGTCATGTCGTGCAGAGGGTGTGACGGTGTCGTGCAGGTACATTTGACCCTGACGTGCCACAATAAATTTAAATTTTTTCCAGCAAAGGCAAAGCACAAAAGCTTTCACAGAAGAAAACCGCAACTTTGTTTGGCGCTTTGCATGATATGCAAAGGGAAGAACATTTGTAAAGTAATGGCCCAGCTGGTATGGGACATGGCTGAAGTAGATTTCTATGTAACCATTTGTGAAGATGGACATAATAAAAAACCTCTTCTGCTGAGGCACAGAAGGCTCCGTCATTATATTAGATAAGGGTAATGTGTGAGCGCTGCTGACTGTGTTCTCATCTTTATCCCGATGTCACTGCCTCGTTCCAGAGAAGAGACTCCAGGAGACTCATTATCAGCACACCGGGGATTATTGTAACAAAGCAATTGTCTTTACAGCTGTGCCCTCCTCAGCCTCTGTCTTTATCCCTTACAAGCTTGTGGGGATGAACAGAGATCTAGGAGAACCAAGTTTGAAAAACAAGACAGGTATCCTGAAGTAAAGGTAGTCACTGTTACAATCACATTCCTAGAAACTCCCCAGAGTTTCTCTGTCCATCTTTATATAATAAAGGCCTTCACGGTTGTTTTGGAAACGTAGGTCCTCTCACCAAACTTTGTAGAAAGACACACACCCAGACAGATATAATAAATGTGTGTGTGGATGCATGTGAGTATGTGGTCCCTTTGCAGTTTGAACAACCTAAATCTTACCTATCTATGATGAAGGCCAACAATAACTTTTGCATTCTTTGTATACGATAAATGAGGAATCATTGAACATTACGTGCCACTGTTGCCTCTCAAAATAAATAATTAGTCTTTGAATTACGAAAACCACTATTTTTCACTCACAGAAGTTGCTCCTACAGCAAACTTACCATCCCCGAGTCCCAATAATTGATTTTTATTGTGTATGTCAGCTGACACAGAGTGTATCAGACAATGGTCGGGTTTCCAAGGCAGACATAAAAGACTCATCTGACACCACCAACACCCACACACACACAGTCATGAGCAGTGAGGGTACAGTAGGTATCAGGTGAGACGCAGCCTCACATTGCCAGTTCTCTCACGACACTGCGGCTGGGCAGCGCCAGCTCAGCAGAAAGGTCTGGCAGCAGAGCTGTATTTTGCTATATGAAGCATTATACTTATGACTTTCTCAAACTGGGAAAACGTGAGATGAATGCACACGACCCGAGCGCACTGACTGACCGTGTGATCAGACGAGGAGGAGGAGGCCGCGGAGGGCGTGGGGGAGTGCTGGTGGTTGTTGTTTGTGGTGACGCTGCTGGTGTTGTTCTTGATGGCGTTGCGCTGCGGGGCGTCACAGTAGTCCGCGGGGGGGAGCACCATTGTCGCCTCGTCCGTCTCCGTGTCCTGATGGTGGAGGTTGACCACACTTCTGCTGCGGTACGGGGCAGCAGACACACTGCAGAAAAAGACAAAAATAGAGTTATGTGAAGAAAAGGAGAGAATGAAAGATAGAGAGGAAAGAAGAAGAGAGAAGGGGAAGAATAAGGACACTTCAACTCATTTGCATGAGTCTCCTGGCATGTGTGTGTGTGCTCCAGTATTTCTTACTTCAGGGATTGTTTCTGGAGTCTCGGGTTAATCTGGAAGTTGATGTTGGGCTTATAGGCATGATGCTAAAATTCAGGTTACTGGGTGCAAACTAAACACGATCAGTGGGGGTTCCTCAAAAGGACAAAGGGATGAGGATGTATATGAGTGTTGTTGTGTCCCCCAGCGCTGGTTATAGTTTAAACTTTCTGTAGCAGTTGGCTGGCAGCCTCTCTGTGGGAGGTGCAGCACATTAAGATCTAATAAATTAATCCGACAGGGATTAGTCTCTTTGAAGAAAAGGCTGGAGTCGACTCACTGAACCTTCTCTCTCTCTCTCTCTCTCTCTAAATCTATTCATCAGCACACAACATCCTGTTTCCTGATATTTTGCTTAGCTTGTGTAAAAAGTCAAATTTTTTATTAATTCCAGAGCACAGATATTTCATGTTTACACATTAATTACATGAGCAAAACATACCTAAAAGTTTTTTTTAGGCTCTGTGAATCTTTGTCTGGAGTGCGTCAAGAATTCAGAACATTTTTGGCTTTTTAATTTTTTTAATCATCTTGGCTTTATGTATATGGCATTCATTTTCTCAGTGGTATGAGTCCCTCCTTACTCCCCGAATTTTGGATGTTCAACCTCAGCTTCTATATTGCTGCTATAATAAACCATGTAGCCAAAAGACACTCTGACTCCCCATTGAAACCCATTAAAACAATGATGCATTCTGTTATATCAGGCTTTCTATCTCGAGCCCCGGCTTCAAAATGTAGTTTTTACTATTCTCTACCAGATTAAGCCTTTTTCTTATGTTTGCCCTATGGAGCCACTGCGTGCTATTTTTCTGGTTTTCACTTTAGTTAGTGCTGCTGTATTATGGAGAGGTGCACTTTTTAAGGCATTTTTTAAAGGGATACTGAAGGGTAAAAGAGTACATCACTGGTTCTCCCTCACATTGCATTATGACATGTAACACATACATTATTTTCAAAAAATGTAAACAGAAAGGTTTGATTTGGCAAAATGATTGAGGAGACTGAAAACTGAATGTTACCTCAGCAGGAAACAGGAATCAAAGGTTGAGGAATGGGAGAGTCCCCCATAGGATTAGAAAGGTTATCACCCTAACAGGAGTAACTAGAGGAAACACTGCCAACAATACAGCTGGCTGCAACATGAAACCCTCCGCGGTGTGTGTGTGTGTGTGTGTGAGCTGAAACGTGGAGTCTCCTTACCTGTTGTTATTCACGAGAGGCTCGGAGAGAGCACGGCAGTAAGATGAAGGGAACCAGCCCCTCCTGCAAGACACAGACAAAGAGGGAGCAGCCAGGTTAGGGATGATTACATCTGATGGTCTATCCTTACTGCCAGCATGCCGATCAGCTCTCATTGCTCAGGAATCTGAAAGCCTCTCTAAATGATTAGCCAAGAGCTCTGCCCTCAACCTAATGACTCCCCACATCTTTAAACTAGAAGTCAGAGACACGTGTGCTTCTTTTTTATTACTGTTGAGACACTATAGAGCTATTTCAGCTCTCTCTGTTGTTGAACGCACGGTGTGGACGGTAACTATGGCAGCAAAAAAGCTGCATTTGATCACAGAAAAGACACCCGAATGAACGGATGCCTCAGATTTGTAAACAGAGATCATCAGTGTACCATTTCAAATGCCTTTATCCTTTATTTTGATGGGTTTTACAGCAAATCCTCCGTGTTGGTTGGGGACTGTTTATATCCTTTCTTTGTATAAGATGCAAAGAAAATCAATGATTTGAATGAATCAAGGTTTCGTGGTCAAGGTCTTATCTGGAAGCTGCTGGGCTGAAACACGATTAGAGTTTGGAGCTTGAATGAACGGTTTAATAAATTAGTCAACAGACCTGTGAGGTTTCTGTTGGACGTGTGTTCGTGCCCACGCTCACACCAACATAACTTCATTACGGATATGAAAAACACATGATGAAGGTAGTCGAATTATTGCTCCAACAACTTCTCACCTTGATTGGATTTTAAAAAATGGCTTATTTCAGCTTGTCAAAGGAATTTCCTTGAAGGAATGAAAAGGTTTATACAGAATGAGTCACAGCTTGTCGGGATCACACCAAGGACTGTGTGTCATTGTGCTGCTACGGTTCAAGATTGTTCGTAATCAGTATGTAGCCGGTCAACCTCGCCCTCTAAGTGGATAAATGCTAATATTTGCACATCTGGCCTGGTCCACCTGCGATAAAAAGACTCCTGGAAAACACACCTTGCCTACCTTAATCTTATATTAATAACAGCTTTTATTTATTCAGAGAAGGGTTTTCAGCGGGGAACACACGCTGGTTTCCACTGCCGGCCACTGAACAGGTTCACATGGCATTAAAAAAAAATCTTGTTCAAGGACGACTCACTGCTACCAGCTGCCAGGGGTGTTTACTTTCCCCCGCTGACTTCTCCTGGACAGGGAAGCAAAACTCTAACAAGCCTCTTTAAATAATAAGACAGTGGAATTAAATGTATGAAGGGTAAAGTGAAAATATTAATAATACACAATCGGCCTCATGCAGCAGCAACTTTCTGTTGTACTCTGGTACACGTCCAAAAATTGGAGTGATGCCCCCATGAAAGGCTACTTCTCATTTCTGAATCACTAGTTTGAAGGCTTCTTCAATACAATGTGATATTTATTTTGTGAATTATTCTCTGATTTAAAGTTAAACAGATGATAGAGCAGAGTGTGCTATGATTGTCAGGTCTCTATCACAGTGAACCTTTTCACAGTAAGTTTTTACTTTTCACTGAGTGCGTCCACGACTTCTATACGGTCTCAACATGGTGGAGGCTAACAGCACAAACAGTGTGATAAACAGTTAAGCAGCTAACAGAATAACCTGAGGGGCTGCAGTGAGAGCAGCGTACAGCACCTTTAAACAAACATGATTTTTCAGAGTGCCAGGGAGCATTACAGTTAAAATCCCAGCCAGTGTAATAACTTAATTTATAAGGTATAATATGAAATAATCAAAATTTTATTTTTTAATGTGTCACAAATTAGTTTCTTTGCATTGAGTAAACAATTTGTAAACTTTGAAAACAAAAAGTATTTTTCTTATCTTGGTAAGAGCGATCTCACCAAAACTTCTCTTGCCAAAGAGAAAAGCAAAAACATTGGTGATTCCCAGAAATCAATGGATTGACAAATCTTGCTGTGCTCTCTGTCTTGCTGACATTCATCCCTCAGCCCGTCAGTAATGTGTGTGTGGGTATCTGAAGCAGTCTAGGTGTTGCCGGGCGAGCTGCCGGGATACGCTATCAAAGACAAAGGGAGAAACCCAGCGAGAGACCCGCACGCATCAAAGCCAAACCTCCTGCCGGACACGGAGCCCATCTCGTCAGGCGCTGTGATCTGATAAACATGACCACATACACTTTTTGAGCCTGTGGGCACTGTAGCTCGCCCCGCTTTCAGCAGTGAGGGAGCAAGACCAAAGTTTAACTGAGCAGCAGCCTCGCTTTTAAGAGCAACTCAGAAAAGATCCCTTTCTGCCCTTGATCAGTTTTATATGTTTTTGCCAGGTAATTTCCCCTGATAGAGATAAAGATCAAACTTGATGAATGATTTAAATTCAAAAACACACTTCCAAGGGCAAATCAAATCAAAAGTCAGACATCAGAGCCCTGGGTGGAGTGGGCTTGGTGGGTGCCTGTGTGTGTGGGAGAGCAGGTGGTACTGTGAACTTCTCTCTGCCTCGCTCCAGTTCGCTATCGTACATCCCACCCTGAGGCCAGACTTTTCTCTGATTTCCTTATCAGTGAGTGTTCTTGCACTCTGCAAGCCTAGAGCTACATGCACACGTGTACATGTTCGGCATAGCAAGCAGGCGAGGGACCATCTGTCCAGTCAGGACAGTGCAGTCCAACTGGTGTCCATCACCTGGCGGGTAGGAGGACGGAGCAGGCGTGCAGATTCCTTGAAAGATTACTGAGGTATATATTGTGTTTCTGCACCTACATTCAGTGCATCACAGGTGTAAATGTGTCCATATGTACAGTACGGCACACACACACACGTGAGTTTCCTTATTTGTGACTCACTTTGCATTCTTCTCCAGCTCGCCGTACATCCAGCCGTCTCTCTCGTCAGGGATGAGCAGGGCGATGACGTCTCCCTCGTCGAAGCTGAGCAGCGTGCTGTTGTTGCCGGCGGTGTGGGGGAAGATGGTGCGCACTCGTGGCCTCTTCACCATATTGTTGAGGCCCGTGGCGACAGACACGGACCTGGCGAGATTGTTATCCTCGCTGTTCCCGTGATCTGAGAGGGAGGAAGGAGGACAGGATGAAAAGTCACAGTGAGGTTACATCAATAGATCAGACTCAGAGACTGTAGGGGAGCAAAATGCTGCTTTGAGCCTCGGTCACGAGAAAGTGAAAACTAGTAGTTCATTTTTGAAATTTTCGGATTCTAAGCTTAATTTGATTACTTTAAAACATTCAGCAACAGCTACTTACATGAATACATGTTGCAAATTATCCCTAAGGTTTCTCAGAAGTCCAGAACAAACTGTTGACTGAATAATAAATACACAAAAGCAACCTCATAAATTTCAACCTAATCCAGTGAAAAATAAGCAATAATTGCCGGCGTTAAGAAAACACACAAAGAATCACCAAAATGATGAAATTCAGCTCCTCCAGCCAAACTTGAAAAATTCATAACTAAAAAAGCAGGAGGGTATTATTACAAAAAACTAAAATGGATCAGTTTGAACCTAAAATACACTGTACACTTGGACAGTTTTCAACTAAATATATTATTATCACATTCTGTTACCTTCTAGACAACATCCAGTTTTTTTTGGAATCCGGGTTGTTTGATTGTTTTTTTACACTTATTTTAAAAATAAAAATCTGTGACATGAACTGGGAGGTAACCAGTGAGCTGGTATGGAATTACCCATTTGCTAATTAACAATCAACAGGATTTAATGACAAATGATTCAATCATTGTTGAGATCTTTTAGTCTGACTGACCAGCAGATCGGCAAATTCTACAGCATGGCTGACAACCAACCGTCAATTATGATAAACATTCATTCATGCAAAATTTCATCCTGGAATTGTTGTAGCGATAAAAGAGCAGCAAAACTCCAGACAGAAGTGACACTAAAATCCAAATGCTGTTGTTCTCAGCTAGATAAAGGCCGTTCACATTTGGCACAGAGGGAGGAGAACCAGCGGCAGAGTACCTGTGCTGTTGTTCTCCTGGGTGAACATGTTGGCCAGCGGGCTGGTTTGAGCCTTCAGAGAAGGAGCCGGGGGAGCTGACATGTTCTGCCACAAGAACATTAAAGAGAACGTTAGCACGTGTAAACAGTGAAAAGAAAAATATATTATTTACATTTTTTACATAAATTATCCATGAAATGTGGTCTTAATTGATGGATACGCTCAGTTTAAACTAAGCCAGCTTTAGTTACTTTTCAGGTCAAGATTTAACATAAAAAACCTGAGAAATTTAAAATGATTACCTGTATGTACCTAAAACCACATAAAAGTATATTAAGTAGTTAAAATTAAAATGCTGCTTACACAAATGCATCAATACAAAAAAATTGAATAATATAGTTGATATATATATATATAACAATCTGAGTGGGTCCATTCTGCATTACAAGTACTTTAACACTTTAAGTACATTTGATGCTGATACTTTTTTACTTGAGTAAGTTTCGAATGCAGGACTTCAACTTGTAGTGGAGTCATTTCACAGTGTGGTATTAGTACTTTAACTTAAGTAAGAGATCTGAATACTTTTTCCACCACTGATCTAGAGATATTCTGTCACAACAAAGAGAACACTTTGAAACAAGGCAGCAGCATCTCGAGCATGAAAACGTTTGTCCCTCCCATCGTACCACGCTGTGCCGTGACGGGGACGGAGAGGGCAGAGGTGTGATGGAGATGGGCGTGCGCAGTCCCTCGATCATCGTCAGCACGCTGTCGGGCATGTCGGAGGCGTCGCTGCACTGGTCCTGCCAGCTGTTCAGCTTCGCCATCAGCATGTCTCTGGCCTGTCCAGCAGGCACGGACATAAGAAAAGATATTAAAAGAAAACATGAGTAATCTGAAGAAAACAGTCGGCGCACACATTTTTCATCACTATGGTAACATTGAGAGTCTTGGAATTGTGGGTTTAGGAATAAATTGTTATCTCTGATGAACTGAATAGATTTTCAATAAGATGCATTTAAGGTTACAAATCTTGGTGACACATTTAGATTTCAGTCTAACATAAAGGCTTTTAATCACCTCTCCAACACAGCTGTTAGAGTCTTGATTTTGTGCTGGATTCTAGCGTAATGTGACTCGTACCTTCTCGTGGAAAGAAGCGTACTGGTAGGAGAACATGCAGTGTTTGTCCACCAGGAAACAGAAGCGCCTCTTCTCCTCCAGCAGAGCCTCCTTACAGCCGTCTGCGAGGAACAGCTGCATGTCCATCTGACGGCTCGTCAGCGTTTCCAGGCACTGAGGAAAAGCACACATACAATACAGTATTATAATAAAATATAATAAGTCAGTATGAATGGATGGAAATCAGCTGGTTTGTCTTTTTGTTACACGCCGTCTTACAAACAACCGTTTCAAATAGATAATCAAGTCTTATCTTCCCGAGCACACGGTTCGCAGCTATCTCGTCCCTTTCACTGCCGATCAGCACACAAACCCAACAGATGATATGAAAGAAGCAGGGTTCCTTCCTGAATATCCTAATCTCGCTTTTGCAGGGGAAATGTGCTTTTGGATGAGAGCGTGGCGTATTGACAGATGAGGCAGCATTTAGTGTTCAGTGAAAGGACAGATCAACAGGAGGAAAAGGGGGCAGACGGGGCACAGCAGTTGTAGGGAGACAATGTGTTATCTGCACCGACAGCCAGAGATTATAAAAAGGTCACAGAGGTGACTGAAAGGATCAGAGAACAGTGTGTGTGTGTGTGTGTAAGTGAATGCACGCTGTCTTTCTGAAATGATGTGATTGTCTGCCTTGGAAATAATTAAAGGATAATTTTTTACATAAATTAAATTAACTGAATATATTCAGACTGTACAAAGACAATTTATTTAATGTTCAAACTATTTGAGGCCCACAGAAGTTGGCAGTGTTTCTGTATGTTGTTGATATTTCATATATTTCACATAATTTCTGTCACGTGACTGTTGGTTTTAGCCGAGTCGTACATAGTTTCCCAGTTGCACTGAAAAGAGAAGATTTATTTATTTATTTATTTTTTTTACAGAATCTGGTTAGTGCTAACAGCTGATTTTTGCATACATTTTTAGTCTATTTGTAAAATAAAGTGTTTTGATGAAATATCACTATTTTAAGCTTAGATTTGAGTTTTTTTTCACACACAAAATTTGAAAATGTGAGGATAATTCAGTTTTTTACAGTTTCTGGCTATGATTATTTAGTGTAATTTGGGAATTTCCTTACTTTTTTTAAAGAAAAAATGCTTTTTAAAGCTGCCGCCCAGTAATACAGAACAGAGTCAGTACCTCTCCAGAGAATCAGAATAGGTGGCTTAATTAAACAACTCCTTTTGTCCCTGAATCCCTGTCAAAGCTACATGAGATCCATATCGTCATCCAAATGCCGGGAATTGGCACGCCTGTAACGGCTGCTGGTACGATAGCACACCCTCTCTATTCAGCTCTTCCAGCCGCCCTCCCCTGAAGAGGCTTAAAACCGCTGAGGGCTTTATTTACCAGGAAGCTACGGTGGGTTAAGTGCATTTATGTGGAAAAAGTTCAGATTCTCATCAACTGTGTGAACTTTTGCCCACCAAAAAACACATTACACTTGTGGACGAGGTAGGAGAAAGTTAGTGAGTTCAACCAAATGAATGTGGAGTGCAAAAAAAGATCACTTAATCAAAATTTAATTACTTAACTATTCCTTTGGGTGTAAGAAAAACATGGCCTCACAACTCCTACAGAACAAACAAGACTGCTGAATTATTTCTATAAAAACTGTCAGAGAGGATGTTAAAAAAACATGAGCTGTGTACACCTGTGTGTGTGTGTGTGTGTGTGTGTGTGTATTCACTGACAAGCAGCTCTCTGCAGAGCTGATATCATGCTTGTCCAAACAGTGCCGTCTGTCTGCCTGTCTGACCCAATGTGGATCTGTCTGTCTCTCTAATGCCAGGAAGTCCTCACGCGAACTCGTCCTATCAGCTGTTTATATCTCTCTGAAGACCTCAATAGACCATTATAACAGGTGTATCAAGCAGATGCAAATTTCTGAAGCAAACACAAACACCTACACACATCACAGCACAAACAGCACTCGTTCACTTCCCTCCATTTATGTCTCTTTGGTTCCATAAACTCACTCTGCTGCTTTAACCACAACTTCAATACGACAGGTGAATAGGGACACAACTAACTAATAGATATCCAGTTAATTACTCACATTAAGACAATTATTTTGAAATTAAATACACACATGACCTATTATCTTATTAAATATCTGCTAATTTGCGCACATTTCCAGAGCAGAAATATCCTGTTTCGTTTTGTCGACACATTAGAGTTTTCACGGATCTCTTTCTCACTTTTACATCATCTCTTTTTATCACTACATAAATCAGAAAATACTGTCAACAGCCATAAAAAAAAAAAGAAAGCCATTTTCAAGATGTTTTTTTAGGAATAAAATGTTACATAAATCAGTCTATGAATTCTGCACAACACACATATTTAGGACTGAAACTGTGACATTTGGTGTATATAACACTATATTATACTATACTGTAAGACAAATAAGTGAAGTAACAATCAGTTACTTCTAAACTGCATTTTTTCTATAGGATACAACACATGATATTATCATATATTTAAAGATGTTATCATAAGTTGTAGGAGGACAGCTGAGTGTGTCGCACTGATATGTAACACTGTGTTTCTAACAGACCGACTAATCATCATTATGAACGTAGTAGAAACACCAGATCACCTAATATCCATTCATCCTGTGCATTTATTCAGCTAATTGAGATGTTCTGCAGGGTGATTATTATTTCATTACTTCCCTCTCAATTATCTACAAAATGTGCCACACGCACTTAAAGTTGTTTTTAATCTATTCTCGTGCTTTGTTTTGGCGAGAAATCCTGTCGCGTTTCATGCCAATAAAGATAATTTGAATGGAACAGGAGACAGAGGAACAAATACCTTTCAGAACTGTAGAGGTGGGCGGCAGAATTTCTACTAACAAGTGGATGAGGGAAAAAACAGAGGGAGTGTGAAATGCTATTTCGACCCACACACACACACACACCTTCTTAATCACTTTACATCTGTCAACACAGCGGCGAGCCTGTTGCCATGGACAACCTATAAGTCTTACTATAGGTAAGAGAGAGTGAGTGAGGGGTGGAAACAGAAAGATAAGAGAGAGAAAAAGCAACAGAATCACAATTTCCCCCTTTAGGAGCCTTGATACACATCTCAATCTTTGTTTATCTTGTGTACAGAGGGCAAAACTTGCGCTCGCTTTGTTTTGAAGAGTCCTTTAATCAACTGTTTGACAGCTGTGACAGCACTCACTTTCTTAAAAAGAAAAAAAAATCCTGTGTCTGCTTTCAGACGGGATCGTCTCTTGGCTTTGAAGTGTCTTTGGTGTTTGGTGAATCATCTGCAGCTCTAAACTCCCGACACCCTGTCTGTCTGTCTGTCTGTCTGTGTGTCTGTGTCTGTTGGGTTTTTAAATCCTAATACCTGGCCTTAAATCAGATAAGCGAGCACAGCAGCGAGCAAACACTCTTACTCGGTTGAGGTGACGGTGAGCGAGAGGAGAAAAAAAGGAGAAGGTGGAGGAGGAATGGTGGGAAAAGCTTGTGGAGGAAGTAGAAAACAAAACAAAGGAAAGAAATGTCGGAGCGAAGAGGAAGGAAACCTGCAGGTTTTAGGAAACCGCTGCAAAAGGCTTCATCATATTTTCATAGATTCATACAGTAATTTCATTGCAAAAGTTATTTTTACTGTCTTGGATTCTTTCAGTTGCTCTGACGTGTAAAATTAACTTAATAAACTTTATTAATGTACATATAGAACGTACATATTGACGTTATGCACTGAAATGTTATGTCTTTGTCAAATGTTTTCTACAAAATGAGCATCTAATATTCAGGTATTTTATAATCAGGTATTTTCAGAATTCATATTATTTGTTCACTTTTATTCAGCAAGTTGTTTTATTGTCATGCTAAGACTAAAAGCACTATTCTGCAATCCAAGTTTATACAACTGGATCTTTAGGCCCTATTTTTGTTACGATCAAGTCTCTTTTTTGCTGAAAAATGCTAAATCAAAGTGTGTGCAGAAGATTAAATATGCAATAAACCTATGCTGGTGATATAATTCCTTGTTGGTTGTCTTTCTCGCTTTAACTCTGCCAGCCTTCTGATGAGTGAACCGTGACCACAGAATACACAAACACTCACACACACACACTTCTACACACACACACAGGCTGCCTGACTGGATCGATGTTTGGGAGGTTATGTAAGATCTGAGGCTGCCGTGTTCTCGGGGTCACAGCTTTGAGATTAAACTTCTGCCTTTTTCATTTTCCAGAGCTGCCGTCAGGGTGTGGTGGCTCCGTGTAATAACAACTCAAACTGGCTGTAATTACTTCACATTCCTCTGGGATTCATTGTACCAGACAAAACACCTGCCGTGCTAATGGTGACCAAAACGGTGCTACTTATTTTGAATGATACGTGGAAAGACAAAATTAGACAAAATTAGGTTTAATTTTTATGAATTTCATGAAAGGGCCATGTGGCAGATCCACTGAGTAGTTTATATTCTGCACACTGGTCAAATTTATACATCCCTCCTTGTTTGGTGTCTTGTTTTGTGCCCGTGTTTGTGTCTATTTTTATCCGTGAGCATGCGGGTGGAGAGGGTTGCATGCGGGCGTTTTCTCGGAGCGGAAAGAAGAAGCCAACAACAAACAGAGATCTTCTGCTGCATGACTGCACAGACGAGACACTTCGCACATTGTCCCCAACTACAGTTACAGCGGCTCTGACAGGGTGCGTCTCAGGTGTCGGGGTTTGTGAATGAGTGTGTGTCGGCGTAATTATGCTCAAATGAGTGCGTCACGTGTCTGTCTGTGTGCGTCTACGTCCGCCTCACCTCGCTCTCCTTGTTCTCGTACTTGTTGGCGTTCTTGCCTTGGCTCTTCCTCCGCAGCTTCTTCAGGTCAGACTGGGACCTCTCCAGAGAGTCCTGCTTCATCTTGTGCTCCATCTGGTACCTCTTAAACGTGGCCTGCAGCAGAGGAAAGACACACGTGAAGGCAGCAACACCTACCTGATATTTTGCCAGAGAAGAAATTACTCAATACTGATTTTCAATTTCAAATTCAGTGGAGTAAAGTCGATAGTAAAACCTCTGGAGATATGGACACAAAACATTTCCATACCTCAGTTTGTTCTCCTCACTGGACTACAAACACAAAAGGACCTGATATAAAACGTAAATAAAAGAGAAAGCAATACTTTTCTCATCCAAAGTGACGAATATTCAATCGAAAACCCCCCCACAAATGTTACGTTCAAACTGATAAACTTTGCCTTGTTAAGTATTCTTGTTGCACATTTCATTCGGCATCCAAACTTTTTGGAACCAGGGTTGTAAAATATGAAAATATAAAACAAGTGTCTTGTTATATAGAAGAAGCACATGCAATTATGTCCTGAGTGACTGTGCATGGAGGGTCTAACGTTCAAAGAAAAAAACAACCTACTAACACAACAATACAACAACAACTATTCATAAGCAATATTGGATGTTATGAGTTACAAGGAAACTTTTTAAAAAATAATTTTAAAACGTGCTAGAACAACTCTGAAGAGCAGATGTACATCAGTTTGTGGGGTCAATGTAGTGGAATACTTTGGATGATATTAAACAGAGTAAAATTATGAATCAATTTAAGAAACTGTATTAAAAAGATGCTGGAAATATAGTAGTATGGAACAGTAAAGGTGTTCTGGGGTTTATTTTGACATAGGCAGATGTGAATATAATGTAAAATTGATTGATTATCTTTGGTTGATTAGAAATATAAATATTACAGGTGTATCCATGTTGATAGCTGTATATAGGCACAAATAGGACACAATAAGACGGGTCTGTTCTTGATGCTCTGTAATCACTGTGAGTGTCAGAGCATTAACGATCACCTAAACCAATTTGGAAAAACAAAACAAAAACACGCTCGGTGCATCACTTTGTCTGTGTGTTGCTGCTGGAAAACAGGACCTTGTTTTTCTTCTTAGCCGTGTTGTAGCAATATCTCACATTAGGGCATAACATAATTACCATAACTGCAGCCATAATGACAGAAAATTACAGCGCTGAACCGCTGCCCAGGATCAGACGATATTATGGTTCAAGAGTCTGAGTGTGAGTGAAACTCTGATATCCATCTGCCTGCTCATCCAGTTATAGATGTTATAGCTTACAGAGAGGTTGATGTGTGGATCCCAGAATGTGCTACACAACAAAGACGTAAAACACACTTTCATATGGCAGTGTGTGTTCTCATGAGGGCGAAGGATGGAGTGCAAACAAACAAACTACTCACTGTCATGTATTTGACATCCATGTCAGTCTTCCTCTCCAGCTCGGATATGATCTCCCTGTGGAACCTCTTGAACTTCAGGTGAGGAGGAGGAGGAGGAGAGGGGACAGAGACACACTGGAGGTTAGAAACTTGATGGGAGGATGAAGTGCTGCTGTCAACGGCAAACAGTCTCACAGAGAGAAGCGGAGAGCGATCGTTTAGAGCGTATCTGTGCGTGTGTGCGGGGGCGAGAGCCAAGTCCGGGGTTGCGCTTATGAATGAGTCAGAAACAAAGCGTGGTAATGCCCACAGACTTATCTCACTTCTCCCGCTCTCTCTCATTAGTGTGAGGGTGTCAAAGTGCTTCCATCACCACAGCAGCGGCGGCGCCCACATGGGGGCGGCGCAGTGAATTGGAAGACCCCCATCACTGAGCACACCGCGATGACCGCGGAGCTCCCGTCACGCGCTCCTCGTCGAAGCCCGCGAAAGGTTTTCTTCCCTCGTTTTCTCTGACCTGAATCGATGCTGTGACTCACCATCTCAAGTCCATTAACAAGTCAGCCCACTCACTGATGCTGTTAGCAACACTGTCTCAGAGGAGGGCCTCGCAACTTTTATGCCCCAAAGTTCAGCTTTAACAGGTTATTTTCAAACTCCGGCATTATCTATTTTAACAAGCGCAAAGCTCGTGCAACATTAGAGGCACCGATCAAGTTTTAAGTGAGTGTGCTCGGTTAAACAATGTAAATGTGACCAAGTAATGTGTTGGAGATGCCAAACATTTCTATGATTCAGCTTCTACAATGTGGCATCTTGCAGCAGAATCTGTTTGAGATTTCATTTTGACATAATAAACAACTCAAGTGTTTTTTTGCTCCAGGTTAGAATTCCTTCAGTGTTCACTCTTCAGGTCTTCAAGGTCTCCCCCTCTCCAAAACAAATGGACAAGGTGATTAAAACCAGTGAAAACAACGAATGAAGCTGTTTCACCTTGAAAATCTGTGTTTCTCCGATGCTGTCTGACACACTGCTGGAGGGACTGCAGGCCGAGCTGCTGCTAATGTTGACTCTAGTGCAAAGCGGATAAGACGCCATTGACAGCTATTGGAAAGGACGTGTGTCCCTGATTTAAATGGGAAATTTCTTTAAGTTTGACTATGTTGGAAACATTTGGGATAATGTAAGGATGTCTATAACTAAAGTGGACTGATTTTTAGATGCAGAAATGTCCAACATGATTTTTCAATGCAACAAATAATGCAGAAAATGTTGCTTGCCATGATTGAGAAATTATGTTAGCTATTCATTTTTTACATTAAAGACTTATTTAGCTATTTATTGTATTCCTAGTTATTCTTTATTTACTTAGTGATCATTTATAGAACTGGCTGACAATGTAATTAATTGTTTGTGTAATGTATAAGAATTTTAAATGTTTTTTTAATAAAGTTTTACGTTTGTGAAAGTAACTCTTTGCAGAGTGGTGAAAAATCAGTGCACAATCCACATAAAGAAGGTCTTTTTTCATTCTAGTTAAAATAAATTACCATATTGACCATCATATTTGATTATTATTATCATTATCGAAAATCAGTACCGGCATCGGTCTCAAACATCCCATATCAGTCGGTCTCTACTTTTAATTGGACAAAAACAACCATTAAGATGAATTAAAAATGAAAATAACCATTAGCTGCAGCTCTCCTTCATTGTTAGCCTGCTAAACTAAATCAGGCTGCACTTAATGCAGCAGACTGTAGCAGCTCCAGCTGGTGTTTTCCTGGGGCGTGTTGAGACCTGCCTCCTGTTCACAGCAAGGAAAGTCACCAACAGGTGCTCCTACAACCCAAACCTGTTGTTTCCCTTCCGCAACCAAACTCTTTGTACTTTGCTTGTTCGTGGTGCTACTGTGGCTGAGGCAGGGGGGGAGGAAGGAGAGGCAGCGTCTTCTGTATTTATTAAAGGTGGGAGAGAGAGAGAAAACTACCGTCTGACTGCAGTGACTAAACGGTGTTCAGTGAATTGAGGCTTTTTTTTTTGCAGCTGTCAGGAAATCTACAGAGCAACAGGTTCAGAGAGTGTTCGACAAAGTGCATTTGGGTGAGGCGACGCAATTAGAGAGACATTAGGTTTCACAAGAATTTTCAGGAAGCATTAAGCACTCACATTTTCCTCCAGCTCAAGATGAACCTTCCTGTGCACCTCAGAGATGTCCGTCAGCACAGCGCCTGTCACACAGAGAGAATAAGAGAGGGAGGAAGATAAATGTACAGGTTATATATGTACACACACACACACACGTATATCAGAAGAAAGGCAGGGCAGCAGTAATCTAATTGTTGGGACTTGTTTGCTTTTCTGAACAGGAAAGACGTGATGTTATCTAAAGATATTGTGCAACACTGACAACAGTGTACAAAGACAATGAGCATACATTATATAATACTGCATATGACTGAATGCAGTGCTGAGAAAAAGATGCGCGTCATTTAGCTACAGATTATGTTACAAAAGGATTTCCTTCGCTGAGATGAAAGGACAACAAATACATGCGACTGGACCAGAAAAACTGGAGCACCCACTGCTCGGCTAATCAAAAAGAGCTCCGGTGGCAGCGAGCCACAAATCATAACCTGTCACTGCACCGCGCTCACAAAGGCAATCAAATTAGGATTAAACAGCACAATCATTATGTGGAAAATTGTAATTAAATTTCATATTGGCTTCCCTGCAACAGCACACAGCCTCGGTGATAGAGAAAATAAAAATAAGAAGAAATCATAATTTAATTCACTTTAGTTAATTTTAATGCGTTAGTAGTGTTTCTCATAATAAACAACATCAATATGCAACAAATAAAACAGAAAAACTTTAATTTATAGTTTCCAAAGACTTTTCTAAGACCGCCATTGAACCCATGTCTCATTGTTGTGCAGCATTATGCAATACTAATGTGCTGTTCACACTACATGACGTGTTAAAGTCAAACTACATGACTGAATGGTTCACACACAAAAACATCTTTGACCAGGAGGAAACCCTGATGTGTCTGTCTGGTTTCCATTTGATCACAAAAACAGAAGTCATGCTTGTTGATGTTCATGAAATATGCTGTTTCCACACGTCTTTACTTGGCCAGTGTTGAAAATTCAAAAAAGAAAGGAAAGTTCCTGTCGCAAATATCTTTTCCTAAACGTAACTATGCAGTTTTTCAGCCTAAACATAAAAGTAAAAAAGTGATGCCAGCGGGATCAAAAGCAAGACCTGGCCGAGCGTCCCTATGTACAAATTGGGGATAAGAACGTGTTTCACAGTTTTCCTCTCAACTGATCTCTTGAGATCTTCTTGGGTCCGAGAATGACAGTTTCACACAGAGCACTTAAGAGCTTGATTTGCGAGCGCTGACCTCTGATCTGGAGCTTCAGTTGAGATCCAAAACCTGTCTGTAAGGGGAAAGTCAGGGCCAAAGTCGTGTCGTGTGAACAAGGCGTAAGAGCAGTAAATCTACTCTATGCTGTCTCTTTTTTTCACATATAGCCTGAGGCCCGGACAGTGCTGCTAGTGCATGTGTGTGTATAAACACACTTGTCTGTGTTTGTCTGGTGGATTTCCTTAACAAACACCAGAAGACTAGTAGACATGAAGGAACAGTGTGTGTGTGTTTGAAAAACTGCGTGCGGGCCAATGATTCTGCTCACTAGTCTTAGCACAGATGGTGAGTCGCTTTACTGCAAGAAACTTCTGATGTTCATTCTGTTTTCAATCTGAGAAAAACAGAAAACAATTTGGGAGATAAAAGAGAATCATTTAGCCGACTGGCAGAAAAGTAATCGGCAAATATTTTGACAATTGATTCACGGTTAAAGTAACTTTTCATGAAAAAACATGCCAGAAAATTATATTTACTGTCCCTCAAATATGGAGATTACTTGCTTTTTTGCTTTTCAACAAGACAGTTCAAGACATCAGCTTGGACTCATTCCAACTATAACTAAACTATAGAAAGTACACAGTAAATGCTGAGTATCCTTCCTGTGAGCAGAATACATGACAGTCTATCTGTCCGTCACTGGATCATCTGTTGATTCGATTTAAAAACTTGATGCAAATCTTCAAAATGGAAATTGGATACCGGATGTTGTGACTTTTTCCGGCACCAGGCTTTTCCCATAGGAGTTTATTTTCCATGTTCAGCGAACAAATGACAAGGCCAAATAAACATTCTTGAGTAGCCAACAAGCCCAGCTGTACTGTACACAGGGGCGCTCACAGTGATGCAACCTTGAGACATTTGTTGAGGACAGATTTTCCACTGTACAGATAGAGTGGGTTCTGCTTCAGAGCACGTAAACAGCTCATTTGAATATAAATAGAAGACCTCACACCATTACAGAGGGAAAGTATTGGCTCGGTGAATAAACAACACTTTAGTCATTCAGTATTTTCATGTTTGTAGATGCAACAAATGTGAGAAGGAAGCTGTCGACTCTCGAAGAAAAGTTTTCTGAAGAATAAAAAAGGGGAACAGCAGTTTTTGTGTCTAGAAACAAGGATATAAACCCGTTCTCAGGGTCTGACATGTAAAAAAAAAAGATGACACAAAACCCTGACAGATGTTCAATAGGCTGCTGATGTATCACTGTGTCCTGTACATTCATCAGCATGTAAACACGGCCCCTCCCCACTCTGTCTTTCAACACCTCGGCTGCCCCACCTTGCCTGATGGCGAGACTGGCTCTTTCACTCAGTGCAGTTCAAACAGCTCGGCAGATAAAAGGCCAACAAAGGTTGAACAAACGGCGGACTTTCACCGAGAAGAACGGGTTTCACGTTCCATGTGAAATAAAAGTAAACGACTTTTAATGTAACTTGTGCTTTTTTACGCAACTTCTGTAGCTGGCTTAAACTTACGTTATTTTTAAGTAACTTCTTTGGCTCAGGTCGTCCTTTAACTACTTCATTTCCTTTATTACTTTTATAGAGCACAAGATGGTGTGCACCATCTTAAAAAGACTCTGAGTCAGTCTTAAACCTTATTAACACTATTGTGTGTTCAAAACATGCGCCATGGTTTTAAAACTGTCTGTTATTGATAGCAACATGGTTGTAAAAAAAAAAAATGCTGGCTAATCTGCGGGGGAGAACATCTATGGCCTGAAGTCAGTCTCAGTAAGCACTGAAGAAAAGACATGAAGACTTTGTTAGACTGCAAGAGACAGAAATACCAGAGATAGAATGGAAAAAGAGAAGAAAGTAAACAAGAGTAATCAGACTGACGCTGGTTTAAAAGTAACCATGCACTCAAACGTCTGACACACCTGACCTTCGCGTTCCCTTATCTTACAATAAGAACAACTTAATCTTAAAAACCTCAGCAGGCGTGGGATGTTAGAAACCTGAGCGACTGGTTTATTTGTAGGACACGTAAGTTGTGAGTCATCGACATATTGCCAAATCTGAATACTGAAATTAATGCAGATGTGTCACGTTACTGACACAAATGTGTTCGTTTCTGTAACGTCATAGGGATCAACGGTCTTTCTCTGGCAGTTCACACTCATCTGTTTATTGTTGTTGCCGTCTAAATGTTGCCAGGCAACAGGTGTTTGTTGACCTGAGCGAGGTGTGAGGGCAAACGTGTGTCATGATGTGGATTACGGCGGGAGCAATCCACCGCCATTAGCTAACAAAACCAAGCGGAGATAAACCCACACAATACAGACGGGCTGCCTGCACGGCTGTAAATGCGTCTGCTGTCCCGGCTGCTTTGTGGAGCAGTTTCACATGCAGCGCTACAGAGGTGACAGCTGTTACTCAAACACAAAGGGAAGCATCTGATAGTACAGAACGCTTCAGAGAGAAGTTAAGTATCTAAAGTGCAACTTTCTGCTCGGATGTTGGCAGCGGATGAGCCATACGGTGCGCAAATGTGGAAGTGCAGAGAGCTTTATGATTCATCAGAAAACCAATCTGTCACTATTATGGTTCTCTGTCCGCCCTTAAACTGCACGAGTGTTGTTAAAAACATCAAGGTATGCCCCTCCTTGCTTTAGGAAATGGCTGCATGACATGGTTTCCTGCCTATATGTTGAAGAAAGATGTATTTATAGCTTGTTTGACCACCTCGAGTTTGTTAACATCTGGAGGCTGTTTGTTGAACATATCAGGCAACAGAGCTGTCGACCAATTTACCAACCAGTCTTGTGTTGTTTCTGCTTCAAAATCTAATTTTGCTTCATTCACAATAGTTTTAAATTTTCTACCTTGTGTTTTGGGTTTTCCTACAATTCACCTGGCTCCAGGGGTCCTAATTCTGACTTTTTACCTTTTTATTTACATTAAAGATGCTTTGTAGACTGAATTGTACCTGCACTCTTTCAATAAACTGGCAGGATCTTATTTTATTTATTTTTCTTAATTTGTTTTATTATTTATTTTAAATTTTACTGTTTGGGCTAAGTTTATTATTATTATTATTATTATTATTAATAATAAATCAGTTTTCTTATTGTTTTTGTATGTATATCATAACTGTCATGCATTAAAACTAGAATGACAAAAAAGTTTATTATCGTAAAAGTTTACTACAGTTAATCTGCTGATATAACAGCAAAGTCAGCCTTTTTAAGTCATAGCCTTGTTATATTTATCTTCCCAAACTACTCCATGTGATGCCATGGCATTAATGTTAGGGTTATATACTACATCATTTGACGTCAGTAGTGAAACTACTGAAACTGCAGCTTTTAGCACTGCGGGAACATGTGACTCGCTCAGTTTCTGCACAGTCGACTTATGTGAAAGACAGCAGGACAGCTCCAGTTAACGTGTGCTTGTCCTTGAGGCGTTGTACTTCATGTCACAGTGTCAGCATGTGCAGTTTGAACACTACTTAGTGATTTAAATCACTTCTCCCTTGCCTCTGGTGAAGGTGTAAATCTCTCAGGGGAACATGTCGTGTTCTGACACGTCATCACAGAAGATAACAGGTGAGACAAAGAAACTAAAACGCTGCTGCTCTTTCTTTTCCTTCCTAAGATGGATCGGTCACATTCATCAGTGTGTTTGTTTCTCAAAGGGCAAAGATTCAGCTATGTCATTATAAATGCATTCTACCAACAATGATAGCTTGATTGCAACAGATAAAACATTAAAAAAATGTTATCAAGCTCCATTCTTACCACGAGCTCAGCAGCTACCGTGAACCGGAGATAAAGTTGAACAAATAAAGTGAAATAAAAGTATGAGAGTGAAATGAAAAGAATTCAACGCGTGCTAAACATAGCAAAAGAAAAATAAAACGGAGCTGATTTTGTAAACAACATTTTGCTGGTAGCATGCAAACATGCCCACGGTTCTCCCACCGTTTCTGACTGTGGGCAAAATAATCCTGGCATGGGAGAGAGCCACCTGACACACCATGCAAACATGCTTGGATTATGTAAAGTGGGCCTGATGCCATTTGAGCAGGCCAGGACCATCAAAGGACGCCGTGTGTGTGTGTGTGTGTGGGTCTATGAAGCGTCTGCAAAGCCCTCGTTGCTGTAAAAGGACAAGATTGGATGAGATTCAATTCCCTGTGGATAACAAATTGCTGCACGGTCATGGTGTCTCACAGGCAGTTAAACACTCTTCTAATTTATTTTGGCAACAGTTGCAGGGTCCTTGTCAAAATTCTCTGTGGAAACTGACAACATATTTTCGCTTCCAGCATCAGTAACACTTAATTTCACCTCGAATACAGTTAGGAGATATACAGAGTGAATACAGCGAGACCCTGACGTCCTGGTGCTTCAGATCTGATGTGTCAGTTTCTGCTACTGGGATGTTGGTGACGCTGTGAGGTACAGTGGGATCATGGGAGCCTTCACATCACTGCAGTCAGCTTCACCTGGTTAGTATTCAGTGTTTGTTCAGAAGGTTTTTACTGGGATCTAAAGTATCCACAAAGATCTCCTCTCCAAAGCAAACGGACAACGTAATTACAAACAGTTCCACGTTAAAAATCGATGTTTCTAAAAATCCTCTATCTGAAAATAATGATAGTGGGAAATGTTTTTTTTCACAGCAGACGTTTTGAGGTGTTGCTTTAAAAAAAATGGCAGAGTATTGTGCATGCTGGTTCACTGGAGTAGCTTGCTGGGACCCTAATGGCACCATATATATTATTTCTTTCATCTTTACTTTTCCTACTATGACATGTTGAAGTGTCTGCTGTAAAAAAGGTCTATCAAGATCTACAAATTGCATCATAGGCATGTGGCTTAAAACTGGATAAAAGGTAAATTTGTGACAGATTCTGTCGAACAACCACATCAATATCTGTGTTTCCATTAAAGCCGCGTGAATTTGGAAGCAAAATGGTTTAATTTTGCATTAAAGAAAATGCAAATTAGGGACGTTTCCAACGACAAAGCTGCATGAAGGTACTTTGGTAAGAAAAGGCAGTGTATGTGTTGCTGTAGACTAATCTGTTAATAAACAGTAGAAAAATTAGAGATTGTGCAACAGAGGAAAAAACAACAAAAAAGAGGTTGCTTAGCGGACAATTTTGAACGCCCACGAGAGAAAATATCAAGTATCTTTTGAAAAAGACAAAAACCATCTCAAGCGAGTGTTAAAACTTTCCATCAAGCTTTTCTCATGTGGATAGAAATTCATTGATGGAAACATTACTACTGACACATGCACAAAGGGAATATGAAACCATTCACAGGCGACCAAACAAATCAGACTGTTAACTTGATGTAAATTATGGAGTTCTCTAGATTTGGGATAATGTAAGTAAACAACTCAACAAACTAAATAACACAAGGCCAAGTCATTTTTCAGACATTTTAAAGTAGAAAACTGACATATTAAACCTTTAATTGCTGCTCCTGGTCTGACCGGAGGACTCAGCGCCTGAGAGGCTGAATGAAAGAACTGTTGACATTTGAACTCTGGCAGAGGAGGAGGAGGAGGAGGAGGGAGACTAGAGGAATTAAAGGAAGAAGGTACGAGGTGCACAGGTCCTCCAGTGCCTCTCAAGAGTATCTGGTTTCTGGTTGGCTACGCGTCACTGCAGCTCAGGTTTCTGACGGGGCAGCTTCACTACATCCACGAGCAGAAACAAGACGCAGAGACTTCTTCTACTCATGTTTTTAACAGGAACTTCTGCATCCTTCTAATTCATAATGTCTTAAAATCCATATTTAGTGTCACAGGTTGGATATTAGACTCCAGCTACAGGAGCGGTTTATGAGATGAGACTGTTTGTAGTGTGCATTTAATCAGCCCCTGCTCTACATAATCCCCCATAATGACTCAGACTAAACTGATCCGTCATGAGACCAGAGTGTCTCTGTCTGTCCCTCTCATACATGGATTAGTGGATGCTGGAGTGTGTCCACAGGTCAGGGGGGGTGTGACTTCACCCCGCATGTACATTAAATCTGTTTTGTAATGGTTTGTCTACGTAATCCATTGAATTTATCAAGTCTACTTTTTAATATTCAAAAATCTATTTAGGTTTTAGATATTAAAATAGTTACTAATGAGGTAAACAATTGATTTTTAATGACTTAGATGGAAATAAGCAGCTTGTTAACATCCCTCCCCTCAGTTCCTATTACAGGAAGTATAATCCAAGCTGTATTTGCCACACAAGACTACCAGATTGACTGTAAACTGCTCTAAGCGATGTCCTCTCACAGCACGAGCCAACAGCCACATTTAGACACACAGGGACAATAAATACAGATGTGCTTTCTTTCAGTTATTTGGGTATTTTGGGGTAAAAACCTAACAGAGTCTTCATCTAGAAGCCATTTGCCTGCTGAACTCCATCAAATAAAACCATGTTGTTTCTGCACCGTACAATAAAACTGGTAGGGAAGTTGTTTTTAATAAAGTCTCTCAGTATTTCTTCTGTTTGTAGTGTTTGTTCTGTTTTTATAAGTGATGTGACTGTGGACTGCTTGGCCCATCGTGGCTGCAAATCTAATTTCCCAGAGTGGGAGAATAAAGCTGACCTGATCTGAACTCAAACAGATGATACGGTATCAGGACAAGCCAGTTTGTTTTTCACAGACTGAAAATGAAAGTGCATCACCTGCACACTGAGTATTTATTATGACCTGCGGATGACAAACCACAGTGTTCCTGCCGTGTCATTATGAGGAAAATATGTCAGTCAACAATGTGGGAAGATCGCAGACTGTTTTGAAATACAGTAGACACAAAATCCACTTTCACAACTTGCAAACAACATGATGAACCCCCAAATCAGTATTCAGACATAGTTTTTATTATGTTTATGTCTCCTAAAGAGTCTGTCCTTGAGTATGTTGACGTGTATCTTTGCAAAGTTTTTCACATTCCTAAACTGAAGAGGGAGATGTCTGCACACTTCTCGGGCAAGATAGATTAGGTATCTCACAACTTCAAAAGCCAATTAAAAGCTGTAGAAAAAAGCCTCCAGTGCAGAGCGAACTTTAAGAGTGAAAACACACTCACATCGAAGCAGATTATTGCACATCAACAACCACTAAACCCTGTGTCAGCTACTGCCAGTTACAAGCTAACAGAAAACACAGAGATCGCTAACGACCCTCATTATTCTGATACGTCTGTTAGTTGCCGATTTTGGTGCACAACAGATTCCTTGGCCGAGTCTGGAGGCTCAAATCTCTGTTTCCTCTAAGGGAGAAAATAAACCAGAGGCTGACACCTCTGCAGCCTGCAGCCGGCTCACGCTGCTCTTTCACCGGTCAACCTACTGCGAGCAGCACTCGTAGCGGCGGCGGCTATAATAGAATAGAACAGAGCAGTAGTAGAGAGAAGATGTGCTTCCAGCCGCTTCTCACATTTTTATTTTTTAACTTTTTATGTCTGTAAACCATGTTCAAAAAATATGAATCATAGCTGAGTGTTTTACATACTTTAAAACGTGTCTGGAGGGAGAATCTGCAGCATAATTTACTTCTCGGTCGTCCATATTCCCACATGCTGCAAGTCTTTGCAACAACAACAACAACTCTTTCCAACATGCCGAACAGATGGAGGGATGGGAAGCTGAGATTTATAATCACACTATTTTGCACAATAAAACCTGCCAACAGTAGAACCCATTGCAGCTAACACGGATTCAATCTGACCGGACACACTTCTTCAGTCAGGAGGAACTTGTAAACTGTAACCCGTCACGTCTGCTCGGGTCCATGCTTCATTATTTGGATGGATCGTATCACTTTAAGTGTGCTGGGATACCAGAACAACACCAGGTGGCACACCCATTGTGCTGCTGAATTTAATTAGCAGTTTTGCTTCTAATCAGCAGGGGAGTTGAGAGACATACAGTGGTTATATCACAGTGTGCCACTAGTGACAGTGACTTAGGGGGGCCAGACATCTCTGGACTACAAATGAGCCTGAGGGAGCTGAAGCCCGGGGAGATGGTTAGACAGCAAGCCGCAGAGTATTTCTAAAGCTACCACGCGTACATCCATCATGCTGGCTTTAATCACAGATGAACTGCAGCTGTGTTCAAGCCGCGCTGCTCCTTGGCTTGTTTATCTCAATAATAATAGAAAGGCACAACAAAAAGGAGCAATCATTTGATGGAAATTCAGCAGCGACGGCTTTGAAGAGCAACGCTGCTTGGAGGCTGTTGTTATATTTTGTTGATTATGTTTAAAGCCCGACACTACAGGCAAAAACATCATGACTAGTGGACAGAAAACAGCTTAAAACACTTTATTTAGGTATTTGTTTCTGTAGATTTTGCCTAAATTCAGCAAAAGATGGCATCTGATAACACCTAATTTGCATATGTAAACACAACATTTCAGAGAACTTGTAAAAGAAAAGGTTAATGTAATATCTGAGTATTTTTTATTATCATTACCATCATCACCTGTAGTGTCTTCCCTTAAGGACTGCTCACTGTAATGTATATGAAATATTAGATTCTTTATGAGACTCGGTGCAGATTCATCCATCAGGACTTTCTGTACATTGATTTACTTGCTCGATGAACTCCAGCTGCTGGAGTTGTAGACCAAAGACCGGGGTTATTTATGTTACCTTAATCTCGTATTTATTGCTTTGCCCCTCATTGATTTCTCTTTTATTTCTATTGATTGTGAGGCACCGCTATAAAAACACTACTATTTAAAATGTAAACAGCAGTTATATAAAAGGGCAGGATGAGAAACGGTGGATGTTTGATAGAGAAGAAATGATCCAGTAAGTGTCCATGCTGTGTAAAGACACAAACCATTAAATGGAAAAACTAATGACACAGACTGTGTGGTTTTATAACCTGTGTTGCAATGTTTCTGGTTTGGTCTACCTAAAAAAGCTGTTGGCCGCCTACAACTGGTGCAGACAGCAGCAGCCCGAGTCCAGGCAGAGAGCACATATATAGCTCCTGTTTTAAAGTCGCTGCACTGTTTTAGGATTGATTTTAGGATCTTCTTAAATCACTTGGTGACATGGCAGTAGTCTCTCTCTCTCTCTCTCTCAGACTTGCTTTCTAGATATGTATCAACCAGGTCCTCTGTAAATGGTCTGCTTAATGTCAAAAGGATCTCATAAAAAACACACAGGGATTTAGCATCAGGTTGCCTGATGATCTGAGGGACTACGCCTCTGTGGATATTTTTAAAAGACATCTTTTTAACTTGGTTTTAACTTAAGGTGCCTCCTCATTAGTACCCCAATTTGTTAGTATTAATTCCTATTAATTCTCAATGCTACATTTTTTTCTTTCCTATTTTTTCAAGTGACATTAACTTACTTTCAAATTTGTATTTGTGGATGTAATCTTCAGTCTTGCAAAACTCTATTTTTGTTTTTTCCTTTGTTGTCTTGTGCTGTTTTAATCTTGCTCTTTGAAGCACTTTTGCTTGCATAAATGCATGAAAGGTGCCATATAAATAGAGTAGAGGATGAGGTGCACAGGTCCTCCAACTACTTAGAGACCAAAGTAAGACAAACAACTATTTAAAGAAAGCAGGAACTATCTCCACAGTAAGATTTCCCCTCGTTGTAGCAGCAGAGAGCCAGAGGACAGGGCAACATGGAAACTTACCTAATTCTCTGGAGACAGGAGACACTGCAGCGTTCTCCCCAATCTTAGACATTGCATCAAAATACAACTTTCCCGCCAGGATCATTGCTGGGAAAATGATAAAATGATCATTAATGTTTGTAAAAGTATTTAAAGTAATTTGGCCCAAAGAAAAAAAAAACCCAGCCACCTGTTAACCTTATAGTTACAAATTGTTTTTCTAAACTCCCAGCTACTGTGAATGTTAATAAAATGTGATAAAATGCTCACCAGATACAGATTTCTCATAGTTCTTGCCCAGGTTGACCAGATTCCTCAGTCCGGGGTTGAACTGGTCCATCACACTCTGGGTGGGTGGAGACAGAAGGAGAGACAGTTAGTCATCATTTCTTTTAATTGTGATGTTTTTGAACCACTGCTGACTCAGCAGGTGGGTGACTGCACAGCTGACATAAGATGTGAATACGTCATGTTAAACTCTGCTGACTATTCTTTTACTGTGACCTATGACCTTTAAAGGTCCCATGCATCCCATGCAAGCAGTCTTGATATTTCTGACACATAATGTGAGGTCACCCAACATATATAGTCTGGTGGACTCGGTGCGATTCAGTGGTGAAGTTGCAATATTGTTGCATTGTTTTATACAATATATGTTATAAAGCGCACCAAGCATTGTAAACAAATGTCACACTGTCCTTGGTCTATTGGACAGACTATGTGAGGGAAGAGCTGCCAATTTTGGAAGCAAGACTTTAATGTGCTGTTGGCAGATTATATTTCACTTTTATGTGGCATTAATCCTGCAGAATAAAAGCGATTAGATCCATTAGCCGCCATTCTGTGGCTAAATTATTTGATGACTTCAATGTTTTTTGTGTAATCACATGCAACTGTGCGATGTGGTCGTCAAATTCAACCCAGACTGCACTGTGTTCAGCTTTGCTTCCTTCCTTTTGGTGGAAGTCTGGTGCATTTGAAAGCAAATCGAGACCAATAATTTTTCAGTTTGGTTCTTTGTCCCGTACCAGAGTTCTTTGAGCCTTCACACCTGCAAAATCAAACAGACTATCCGACAAAACGCACCAGAATTCGTCTCTAGCAGACCAAAGCTCTGAAAGCACCCTTACAGTAGATAAAAAGGTGTTACATGGAAAACTAAAAGGACATTCAAGTCTAATTTTATAGTTACATTTGCTGGTTAATGAGAGCCACCTTGTTATTTGCTGGTACCGACAACAGCTCGGGGCGAGACTGTGCAGCCAGCGAACACTTCCTGGACTGTTTTAATCTTCTTTTCAACTTTATTAGTTCACTCTGTCCTTCTGGTTAGCAGCACTACATCAATCTTGGGACCAGCAGTTCATTATTTGACTGGCTGCTCCAACCTATCCAACCATATGTTTATCACTGTCTACATCGCGCTGATGAAGCCGGTTGGAAGAAGAGGGAAAACATCTTCCCCATGGAGGGAGAAAAGCCTTCAGCGCAGTTCTTTGCTCTTACTTTCTTCTCATGTGATATCACAGGAATCCAGTTGCCATGCAAGGTAAGCTTCAAACCTGCAGTGAAGTTAAAACGACCATTGGATCCCCTTGGATCTCAATCCCAGTGCAGGCGTCTATGCTCTATACTGCAGTGTTAACGACAACGTTACTCAGTTCATCGGATTCTTGGCCCATGTTACACCCTTCCACCAAGTTTCATGGGGGCCGGGCCAGTAATATTTCTGTAATCCTGCTGACAGACAGAAATGGAGGTAACAAAACAAAGATTTAAGAATGGGAGAAAATACTTATAAGGCTAAATAATAAGGTAGCATTAAAATATAAGAATGAGAGGAAACAAAACCACTTAAATATATATATTTTAGAAGGAAAGAAGAATTTTCCAACCCACTATTTTGCATGTTTACATCATTAAACACAGCCTTGATCAATGTCACAGGGTGGCGTTATCATCTGTAATCATATCAGACGCAGCACTTATCTGTGCAATGACTGAGCTCTTCTCTCTCCATGTCATATCAGGATAAGGTCTTAGGTGCACACCCAGGATCAGGAAATGATTAAACTTCGCTAAGCCACCTTAAGACATGGTAAACAAAGTTCCCAACCCACTTCTGAATCCGGCTTCGTCAATAAGTGACCCATCAGTTACTCAGACTCTGTCTAATTAATGACAACTTGGATCCTCTTGTTTCTGAATTCATGAAATATGTACACAAAAATCTCTGGGCAACAATAACTCGGCTGTAATTAGCTGCAGCACTCGTGTAAACATACAGCGACTGTTGATTATAGCAGTGAGCCAGAGGTGATGGCTGCTGAGGAGCCCGCTGGATAATCTTACCACACAACACACACAGCCAGCTAAATTATTAAACCCGGAGTCTTTTTCCTGCATTTCATCACACCAAGGAGCCGTGGGGGCTGTCCCGAGAGGAGGCCAGAGGATAAAAGCTACTCAAAGAGGCTAAATGCTCGTGAGAAAAACTAGTCTCATTTTTCCACCTTCCAGCCTCTTTCTGTGGGGGTTTCCTGCTGCCTCGTACACTCTGACACCTGTGGAGCATGCAGACCTCACTCCACAGTGTGATAAGTTAGAGCTGTTGGTGGTGATTTGTGGCTCAAATCCACTCATGTTTGATTTTTTTCACCGGTTAGATTTTTCCTTTAAACCCAATGAACTCAGACCAAACAGTCCTTACCCACTGACCATTTGTTGAAATGGTGTTGAAGTACACTTACCCTGCTATCCAATAGTGCAAAAAAAAAAAGAAAAAGCAATTCACTTTCAAAGCACCCACTTATGTGTGTGGAAAATAAACTCCAGTTAATTATTGGATGGCACAAATGTCAGAGTACACTAAAGAGCACTTCTGATGATGCTGATCAACCGCGGCAGCACTTTAATGAGGAAACGGCACTCCCAGGGTGGGGCTATTTTCTTCAAAACCAGTGATCCAAACTCACTAATAGCCAGTTAAAGCTTCGGTACTCCGAGGAAAGTCTGTTGGTAAACTGCAGTCTGTCTCTACTGATGAAGAGGAAAATGAAGAAGGAGTTATACCAACAACTCAGCCTGAATGCTGCAGGAGGGAACCTCAGAAAGCACAAGACCCCAACGAAATATCAAAATAACTTGTTTACGGCATCCATACACGTACTATAGCATCATAATATATTAGCTAGAAACAGTCGACTTATTTTATCGACTAATATTGGCTTATTGCAGATATTTCTGCATGTATCAGTATAGATGTTGTCCGAAATTCATTGATGTGAAAACTTTTTTACAAAGAAAAAAAAGATGATTGGGTGAGGAAATGGTGTTAGCTATTTATTTATTTATGTTTTATTCTTTATTTAAATGGCCAGCAACTGACTGGCACTGACCATACAGTATTATTGAGCTTCTTTTTTTTAAATTCATATTTAATTTTAGCAGTTTACATTGACACGACTGGACATATGATAACTTTGAATATTATTTAATAAACTTATTTAACCTTCTGCACTTTTGAATAATCATATCAGTGCAAAATTGATACAGAATCCATATAGAAAAAGCCTATTTTTCATTCCAGCTCAAACATTCATTATATCGGCTGCCATATCAGTAAACAATACTTTTCTTTTTCACCTATAATATCGGTTTTGGTCTCAATATCTCATATCTGTCGGGCTCTGACATTAGCCTATAGTGGGAAAACTAAACACACTTGGGTAAAAGTCCTTTATTATTATAGAATATTGTTGTGTTTATTACCAACAAACATATGTAAGAGCCTTTTAATGTTGCAGTTAATCAATGTGGAGACAAATTTAGATCATTTGTATAATAATGTAGGGATTTATATTAGCCTATAGTACTGTTTATTATGTTTTGAGCATAGCACATGCATTTTATGTTAACTAGTGACTATAAGGGGTAAATATAAGTTACAAATATGTACTTGAGTTCAGTGTATTTACATTTCACTACTGGGTTCAGCTGTATTATTAGTCAAAAACATAAAGTAAAGTGATTCCAGGTTGAGTTATGTTGGTTAAAGTGAAACATTGAAGTAGCTTGACTGCTTAAAACCACCTGTTCGCCGTTCAGGCGGTGGAGTTGAACCGCAGCGGGTGAAGCTGTTTCTCTGGCGGACACATGGATGCATGGAGGTATTTTTCCTCTCGTGTCGCGGTGGCACCTGTTGTTTTACCCACCTTGTATGTACTTTCAGTGAGCTTGTTCACCTCCTCCACGCTCCTCGACATGTTTAATCCTCTCGCGACGCCCGAAGAAGAAAGAAAGAAAGAAAAAAAAAAAC
>CAFUXE010000474.1:480490-499914 GCA_903364295.1 Serranus cabrilla
AATCATAAAGCCTGTCAAACTGTCAACCACTGTGAGAGGAATGGATGTTATCAGCCCCAGCCGGGGGCCAAGAGAAGGAAAAGAAAAGAAACACGTTGGAGCACAAAATAAAAGCATTGCACAGTATTTTATTATTACTGGAGACACAATTCTCTAAATCCACCATTCTACTAGACTTTTGATTATGAAGTCACGATACAATGACTTAAACTTTTTTTCCCAGCGTTTAGAACATGCCACTGTTCAGACTGTTATACCTAAACTAGATTTCAAAGCTATCCCAGTAAGTTGTAGCCTGTAGCATACGGATGGTGGATGCATAAATGGTGGGTGGAAACATCTCCTCAGCCTGTTTTCACAAGATTTCATGAAATGACCACAAGTTACAGGCTGTTTGCATGTAATGGGTGTAAAATATGTGCCAGCAGCACGGAAACAATGTAAAGTCAATGGGAAGTTTAAATAGGACAGGATGGAGTGGTGGCACACAAAGGTTGGACTTTCACGCAAGAGAACAGGGTTCCCTGTGTGAAAATAAAAGTAAACAACTTTTAACGTAACTTGAATGTGCACGTGAATTATGATTTTTTCATGCAATTTACATATCTAACTTGCATAACTCATGTGGGTCACAGTTTGTGATTCTTGTTTTTTTACGTACACTTCCATGGCTTAACTTCTGCCTTTTCCGGTATATTTATTTACTTTAAATGTCTTTTATAACGTCTTACCAGGAAGTTTTTTGCCCTAAACCTAAGTCAGTGGTTTTGTAGCATAAATTCACAGAAACTGCAGCATTTTATACACTACCTGAGTAGTTATTATAGGCCTTAACCTGTTCTTCTTTCCTAACATTAAACTTATGGTTTTGTTGCCTAAACTTAACCGAGTAGTTCATTCATCCATTATCTTTAACTGGTTATCGTAGCTCGGGTCACTGCGGGCTGACAGTGTAGACTCTGACACATGGGGAGAACACGCACAAGGATATTTTTCATGAGGTAGGCAGCCATCATCATTTCTTCTGTAGGGTATCACAGGAACCATGCTACATACATTTTTGTAAGAAATCAAGCAGAAAATATGTAAACTGCTGATTCAGAAAGATCAGCAGATTTTTGGTTTTATGCTTTGACAACATTCACATTTTCTTTCTTCTTCTTTAAATCGTCGTGTCAAGAGTGATATAACTGGCAAATTTTCGTGGAATGTTCCACACTAAGGTCGTTTCGACACGTGTTTCCATCGATTTACTGATTTACATTTCTTACTGCGACACCTGCTCCTCTCACTGCACCTTTAAATAACACGTCCTGTACAGTATAGTTCCACAGGATCGTTGTAACTAAAGCATATAAAAAACATCTGCTCGAGTTCTGCATGTACTGTACTCTGTGCCAGTATTGTCCAAGCTCTTTGTGACCCCTCGTCCATTGTCTCTGCTGTGCATGTCCTCTCAAGGACAGCCTCCCATCCGTTGTGACTGAATAGCTAAGTGCACCAAGGCATTCAAAAGACAGCTTGCTTGTGCTGTGCCAGCAAGGCCACATCCTTTTCAGGTATGCCATATTTTTTTCCCAGCAGTGCTTCACAGAAACGGCGAGGTAGACAATGGACACGGCTAAAGAATTTGATTTTTCGCCCTCAAAGATAGTACATGATTTTGCAAGTTTACAACCTGGCAAGTCTACTCAGCAGTGGCTGTGTTAAAAGTCTGCAAATATGTTTACTTTGACCCTCTTTCTCAAAAGCTCTTTGTTTCTCCATTGACGTCATGTTGCTGAAATACTGCAACGATGGAATAAAACCAAGCAAGATAAAGATATAAAACTCATTATACTCATCCATATTGACCCCCACCAGGGCCCAATGTGCTAGAAGACTATTATTTCCTGACTGAGCTGCAACGCTGGAGCTCATTACTTTCACCGAGCAAGATCATATATCTAGCTTTAATCTATTGGGCAAACTGAAGACCTAGAGCCAAACAGCTAATTCTCCCATAACAACACTTTCTCAAGTAACAGATTGACCAGAAAGCTACACAAACACAACAGGCTCTTGTTGTGAAAATCTGTGATTCAATAAAGCATCAGGAATAAGATGGATAGCCAATTCCATGGTGCATTTAGCAGAAAAACAACATATATCCACAAGCTTTAGTGACACACCAGCTACAGAATATCCATTACACGAGCCGTCTTCTTCAGCGTCGCTGTATTCATCGCACAAATCATCAGCAAACACCAGGCGCTAAGCTTTGACAGTCTCATCATGATGGTTACAGAAACTGGGATTTTAGCAGCTTTTGGGGGCTGTACTGCACCAAATTATTCCCAGAAACATTTTCCAAGTCGAGGCAGACATAAATCTCGGTCTAAAATAAAACTTGAATAGATGATGTGCTGGTGCCTGGAGGAGGCTGGAAGAACTTGAGCAAGAGGAAAAACTTCATATATGAAAATAGATTTTTAAATGAATAGATTTAAGAGGGTCAAAACTATTTTGCTGTGATTTAAAACTTTATTTTCTAACACAGCTGCAGACGGACAAAATGTCCATTTTGGCATTCCTCAGTTGTGGAGGAATATTTCTAAACTCATTTTTATTCTAGAGTTATAAGGAGGCCTGATTTTTTTATTCTTATGCAGAGAAATTGCTGAATCACTCATCTGCTGAGTCATCCGTTCAGGTATTCTTCAGCATTATATTGTATAAAAGCAGGGGGTGAGTGGTGCAGCAGGTCGACAAAGGGCCAATAGGTAGCAGTTGGCACACTTTCTGCTGGTGGCATTGGGGACAAAGCCGGTCCAAATGAGCTTCTGTGTCCTCATAGAGTTCTCATTATTCACTGGGTGTGCATCACATTTGAACGGTGTTACCTCTCTAGAGAACCGTCTCTCCTGCTCCTGGCTAAACTGTAGCACGGAGACCTGAGAGGTCCTTAGTTTGACTCGGAGTGGGGTGCAACATTGGTACTTTATTCCCTTCTGCGAGCAGCAAGTGTTATGTTATTAGTGCCATTGTGTTGAAATAAACAAGCCTGTTTCTCCAGTGAGCAGATGTACGGAATGTCAGTGTACATGTAAAATGCTTATATGTGAAGCTTGTCAGTAGGAAGGTTTCCATCCACCAGCTTTTACTTGAATTTTCAGTTTCTCAGTTTGTGCATAAAAAGCCAGAGTTGAAAAAGTGTAACTTCAAAAAAAGACTTAAAATATGAAATAAGACAAAAGCAAAATGCAACAAAGTAAAGTGAATAAATGATGATGCTCTTGAAGCATGTGCATGTGCATTAGATCAGGGGTGGGACAGGTGACTTTGGAGTCTATCCTTGACCACCGCAAGTCCTGGATCAGCATCTTGTTGCTGGTTGGACCCTGCGCTGCACCCCAGCACAGTGTGACACACAGTGCTGGGGTCTGTGCTTTAAACATCTGACTGGCTAAAGCAGCTAACTGGAGGTTTAGTGGGCAGCTGTCTTCTTAGTAAAGTCTACAGCGGGCCTGCAGAATGTGCTAATATAGGCTAATTATTGGCTTGGGTTTGATAAACTAAGAGACAGCGAGAGCAGGAAAACAGGGAAGAACGAACCTTGTTTTTCACCATTTGAGGTGCGACCGGCGCTCTTTCTATTACATCATCTTGTTGCGCTCTCTTCCCCATGGTTGTACACCTGGGGAACTGGCACCACCTACTGCTGATCTTAATGAATCAAGTCATTAATTCTACCAATTTTGGATGTGCGTTGCCAACGACGTAGTAAGTCCAGTCCGATCTATCTCAATACAAAAGAGACTACTTCTCACTTGATTTATTACCTAATCTTGTGGCAAGATTATGGTTTCAAATGCTAGTTTCAAGTTTTCTTCAAGACAATATGATGTTAATTGTGTAAAAAATGGTCCCATTCACAAAAAAATAGAAGATATGTAGGGTATGATTTGGGATGTGGATACCTTGTGATTGACAGGTCGCTAACACAGTGACTTCACGGTGACTACATCCATTATTTATATACAGTCTATGTGAAGAAGCAGAGGTCACCCAGCTTTGGTTTTGATCCAAGAGCTGGAGAGTTAGAAAACATCCGATCTATGATCATGAGAATAGGAGACCTCATGCCCTCCTCCTGATAATCGTTTGGCACTCGCGCTGCTTTTTGCCATTTTATTTCGCACTGAAGCCCAATAATGTACTCAGAACATTTAATGACTAATCATCCTCGGAGCTCAGAGCCTGGTCTGTGTTGACCCTGTATATTGGTGAAATAAATCAAGAAAGTAGCTCCAAGTTGGAAGTAGTCTTTCTGGACTTCTGTAATGAATGTATCTCACAACACATGATGATGCAAACAGTCACCAGCACACACACACACACACACACACACACAGTAAACAGGCCCGAGCATGCGAGGCGACACAGCAGCGAGTGTTTGCTCCTGATGATATTGCGGTCAGCAGTGTGTGAAAATTTAATAACACAGTTGATGTCAGGCACCACATCTGACTGGATCAGCCGTGTCGGGAAAAACCCGAGTCCCCTGCCATGTATGAGCTCTCTATGCTTCACTGACACCACAAAACATTTACAAACAGGAAGCAGAGCAGCCATGATCCCTGTATCAACAATTACGGGTGTTTTTTATCCATTAGAGGGCTGCTTTTGTGTGCCTTTGTTCGAGGCCACTGAACATTGTGATAGTTGACTTTTACGACTGTAATCTTGGCAGATCCGAGCGTCATCCTGTTTGAGCTGGAAACTGAAATCTGGATGACTGGAATCTGTAAATGTCAGGGAGAAATAGCACTCATTAGTAATGATTAATATTAAACAGCATGACAGCAAGAAGGCCATGTAGCCCTGTTTGTCACCTTTTGTTGGAGCAACCTTATGGGGCTAATCAGTGTAATTTCCAAAATGCCACAGATCACAAATGAACTTCTTCTCCAGGGAGAAACAGAATGAGCCTGAATGTAATTCTGCCTGGAGCCTGGCGAAGGGCGCGGATTCACATTTAAATTTGCAAACATTTGCTATTTTGAAACTCACCTCCATGCCTGATGGCAGCAGGCATTAATATGAGCATTGATCCCATAATTGTGTTTATGCAGAACTGCTTTGGGAATCCAGACATTTTTGATCACACCAAAGTCACATCTCAAAGCTGCAAAAGCTCGTAATGCGGCGCTGAGACATCTCGCCCACGATTCTTGTCTGAATGAGACAAGAGCTGTCATTTTTCGTTACAAAGCTCTGCGCTCAGGGACCTTGACTCAGCGCGTTTGAAGGCTCTTTGCACACAAATACACACACGCACATGCACTAATTGCTGTCTCTGTCATCACGATGCCTTCCCTAAATACGCAAGGTTTGTATCTGGGTTAATTACACATTCCTAATCCCTCTGAATCTATGCTTTGCTATGTGAATCTGCTTTATGACAGACAACAGAGGCTTTGCACTGTTTATGTAATATTACCTTCTTTCCAGCGCAGTTTTCCTCTCTGCAAAGACAAGTTTATAATTTATATGGGAATATGAGACAGTTTCCACGGTGACACTTCAGTGTTTATATGTTATTTTATTTACATTTATTCTTTAATTTAAATTTCAGCAATGACTAATACTGAACATACAGTGCTGTATGTTTATCTGTTTATTTTTTTATATTTTTATTCTTTATTCTAATGGTCATAAATTGACTGATACTGAACATACAGTACTGATGCTTATTTATCTGTTTATTTTATTTTTATTTATTTATTATTTAAACGGTCAACGATTAACTCATGATGACCATACAGTACTGATATTTATTTATATGTTTTTTTAAATGGTCAACTATTGACTGATATTGGGCATTTAGTGCTGATGTTTGTTTATCTGTTTATTTTATTTGTATCTATTAATTATTTAAATGGTCAGCAAACATACAGCAAACATACATTACTGATGTTTATTACGCTTTTTTTTCAAATTTAAATTATCATTATTGTAATTATTTCTAGGATTGGTTGACCACATAATACACTGTATGTATAATATATAATAATGTTAAATATTCAATAATGCAGTATGTATTTAAAAACATTCAGTGTCAGTCTCAAAAATCCCTTATCAATCAGATTCTATCAGTGAAGTATTAGCCAGGTGTCTCGCTGAGGTGTGACCTCTGCAGCTGTCTAATTCATGGCTCAGCAGCATCATCCGAGACAGACTGAACACTCAGGGTGAGAACAATCATGCATTTTGTATACAAGGGTAAAGGTGTGTTTGTGTGCGTGCCTGTGCATTAAATGTGGGCGTGTAACTCACCTTGAGTGTGTACATATTTACACACTCTTCTCAAAGGTCGCTCCAAAAGGCAGCGGAAATAATGCAATGTCCTCCGGCTCCTTGAGCATCATAGCATGCGGCTCTCGTCCATAAATCCCACAAGATTATATGAGAGACGCCACAGAGATGTGATGATTTGTAACACGCACTTTATTTTGAAAAACCGCTGGCTGAAATAGGCTTTTAAGCAACAGATGCACAATGAAAATTTAAAGCAGAATTACCATCGTAGAGTAGCTGTGTCAGGGCCATAAAAAGCTCTCCACAACAACTTTTCTGTTCAAACTTCTTCAGTTCATAAACCACATGTCCGTTTCGTATCCAGCTGGAATACATCCTAAACCATAAGTGAGGAAAAGGATGGCTTTCATTGTCTATAGCTTCATGAGGAATGACTTGTCTTGTGCAAGGCTGCTATCAATTATGCAAAATTTACTGCAGTTAATGTGAACAACCTTGAAACTCTTGTGGGGCTCTGGCACAATGAGTCAGTCTCAACTCTTGTTGCGATCAATCACGGCCACTGTAACTCAGGTGAACGACGGTCGCCTTGGCACAAACCAAGCGGCTGCCTGCCTCTAAATCTCCTCCAACTGTGCATATCGATAGCATTTCACTGCCTCCCTCGCGGAATATATTACTGCTTGATTATTTAATGGCGTCATCTGCTATTCATGATGCATCGTTATCAAGAACGGCATTGCATAAAAAGGAACAAGGCGAAAACATAATCAAACTAGGGACATCTTGAGATGGGATCACACCAGCCACTGCAGCAAGCTGGTGGGTAAAACACAGGATGTGAGAGATGAGAGTTTGAGGTTTGGGAGTGGCTCGTGTACGAGTCACTGGGTGGATGTGACTGTGAGGAGAAAGACAAATTCCATTTGTGATTGTCTGGTTTTTGTTCTCTTTGGGACCTTTTCTGATACCACATTGTGTCATGATGCAGGCTGTTCTCATGAGCGGTTTTTAATTTATTTCTACGAAAAGTAATACACAAAGGTTTGTAGCACTCACACAGAATTGCACTTTGACCCAGAAGATTGCTGTTCATGTCCCGTAGAAAACTGCAAGTAATTGCACCTAGTAGTTTTGTAATGTATAGTTTTTAAAGCCTAAAGTCTGTTCTTTTTTCCTAACCTGAAACCTTGCCTTTTTGGCAACCAAAGTTTCACTTGCACCCCAACCACGTAAATTGGTGTTTGTCTCCATTTTTATTACCATCCATCATCAAAAAGACCACACTGCCTGCATTAAAGTGCATTGGCGTTTATACTACTAAATGTATGTGGTCAAATGCGTCCCAGACCACCACAGGAAGTGGTTTGAGTGATCCGATCACAATATGTCTGTTTACACTTGTATTTAGCACTGACTACTACTGATCCGATCACCCAAGATGCCTTTTAGAAATCAAGTGTGAACAGAGTGGATGGGGATGATTGAAGCTTGGACAAAGTGATCCACAACTGAAAAGCAGTGAGGGCCAGGGTCGTAAAGTGGGGTTCTTACTTCCTATCCTTTTCTTCTGGCACACATCTTTTAACTTGGGCTTAATTTTGATGACTTTTTTTGTGACTGGACCGTGCACAAACTCCATCAGACAGACAGACATATAAATAACTGGCAAAATACTCAAAACAGCTTCTGTGGTAGTCCCACTACAGTAGGTTTCCCTGTGACCACATTCTACCATGAAGACAAACAAGGTACAAACTACACCATCCGCACAATATCATGGCTGGTAATTATGCAGTTCTTCCCATTTGATTCAGCGTCTTATTTTCCCTGCGTGCTTATGTGTAGAAAACTCTCATTAGCTGTACATCTGTGCAAAGTTTAGTGTGAACAAGTACAGAGTCTCAGGAGCTCCGAAAAATCCCGGAGTGACAAATATTTTCCAGAGCGGGCGCACAAATCACCGACTAAACCGATCCATCCAATCACTAACGAGGCACGCTGTGTTTAAACAGCACGAACACTCTCACATTTATATGATAAACTGTCCACTTTTCCTCCGATAAGCACACACTGAGACATCTGCTTAAATTTTTATCCAGCATCCTCTCAGCCACGTTGGGTCCGCAGGAGGAACATATGGGTAACGTGATGATACTGACCTTGGCGCTGCGGCTGTTGATCTCAGCTGCCTCGCTCTTATCGTATCATAACGATTCCTCTCACACCACTCTCAGATACACAGATGTTTATTTTTCATGCCATCAGTTACTCTGTTGATCCCGTGTCCTCCCTCAGTGTAGAAAACTCAAGCGAAAACTTTTTTTTTTTTAAAAACCATTCACTGAAACACGTCTCATCAACCTGTAGCTTGACTGTCGGAGCAATAAACTAGAGTGTGTTGCTTGATCCAGAGCAGGATGGGCTTACTTTCAGCCAGTGGGAACAGGAAGTTCATACTCATAAATAGTAAGCAGCTCTATAAATAGAGCCTGCATGGATTTATGTCCACAAATAAATGGTTTTATGTCCCCAGATCCCTCTCCTGATGAAAGTCACATGATCTGCTAATGTCAGCAGAGAGCAGCAGCTTAATCACACCGGCATGAGTGTGTGTGCGTGTGTGTATGTGTGCGCATGCTCCGTGCGTCGGCTGAGGGGAGGGTGGGTTCATCTCTTGGGTAGGAGACGTTGGCTGGTGGTGATTTCGTTAGCAGCGCTGGAATGATCTAGATAATACACTTATCCACAGTCCCTCTGGGGGAAGGCGAGCCACCGACATCTGATTAGATTCCACAAAGATAAAAGGATCATGAAGAGTCACATGTCTGCTTTATTACTGGGTGACTTTGAGAGTCTATCCTATGAATCAACATCAGATAATAAAATGATGACTTTCTGTGTTTAATCTCCAGTCAAGAAGCGCTGATTTGTTTATCACTTCTTTTCTTTTTTTGTGCTGAAAATGAGGTGAGTTTCATTTTCACACCTGCTCAACTGATTCTCACTGAACATTGTGGCCGTGTGACTTTAAGAGAGAATTTGAATGAATTTAATTAACCAGTGACAGTATTACTGTGTAACATACTGTATATTTTCTGTAAAGCTTATAGACGCAATTCAACATTTTAGGTAACAGGGTTATGCACTTTATTTCCAAGAGTTAGATGAGAAAATGACACTGGTCACATGTTTGCACAGCCTGTAGCTTAGTTTAGCACAAAGACTGGAAACAAGAGGAAACAGCTAGCCTAGATTTATCCCAAAGATATCAAAATCAACCAAAAAACAGTATTCAGATCCTTTACTTCAGTAAAAGTACTCTGTGAAATTACCCCCTATGAAAGTAAAAGTCCTGCATTCAAAATGTACAAAAGTGTTAGCAACAAAATATACTTAAAAGTATCAAAAGTAAAAGTACTTGTTATGCAGAATGGCCTCACTCAGATTGATCCAAATGTAGTTGAGTAGTAGTGTGGAGTAAAAAGTACAATATTTGCCTCCAAATGTAGTGGTAGTAGAAGTATAAAATTACATTAAATGGAAATACTCAAGTACAATACTTGAGTTAATGTACTTAGTTACTTTCCACCACTTCCTACCAACACCTCTAAAGCTTTCTAACTACCATGTTGTATCTTGTTTGCTTTATTCATTATATAAAAAAACGCATATTAAAAACAACATATTGTATTTTTATTTCCTAAAGTTACTACCTCGTACAGTGGAATTTATGCTGTGTTCACACCAGATGGGAAGAAAATATTTTGAATGTATTCCATAAAATGTCAGTGCAAGCTCGGGTGGCGCAAATGTTGCTAATATGTGATATTCCTATTGCTGTGCCAAACTCCATTCAGAAAATAAGCATTTTTATCACCCTTCATCCATTTATTTTCAAAGGTTGAGAACAGAAAGAAAGCGAAATAAATTAGCTTAGCATCTGTTGTAAACACACCATAAGAAATTACTGCACTTAAAGTACTAAAAGATATAATGTGGCAAGAACGAGAGTATTTGTCAAACTGTAGTACTTACCACAGTGTAAGTGCCTTTTCTCCACAGATGGACATGTCCATACTGGGCAATTTAAAAGACACTGCAGACAGCTCCATCCTCTCCAAAACACAAGAGCTCACACTTTTCCCTGTAAATGTTTCAGGCAGGAAAAGTGAGATAAACACAGGCCATTTTACAAGCAACATCTTTATTTGTTACAGTGGATCACACATGTTTTAGAGACAAAAGAGCAGAGCACCTTCAGCGATGCACGGTGAGAGATTTGTAGCTGCAGAGATTCAGACGACGGACAGACACACACACACACAGACAGACGAGAGCTGTGTTGAATTTACAGTCCACACAGGTGCTAGAGAGCATGATTGTGGGAGAGATCTAAGCTCTCGTCCTTGCAGACAAAAAAGGATATATTACAGCCTCTTCTTCCAGATTTATTATTAAAGTTTCTCCTGCAGATTCCCTCGATATTGTTATAAATGTAAATGGCCTCTGTTAGAATACATTATATCATGCTCGGAAATAAAGAACAAAGTGCGGTGTTGGATCCGTGGAGCTTTGTAATCTGAGCATGAAGAAGTGTCAGATTTATGATTTTCTACTATGCTTGAAGATACTGCGTTGCTTAACAGAATAAAGATGAATGAATATCTTCATCGAGCATCCACAGGCTCTTTGATCTTCAGAGAGGTGGCATTACAAACTGTCATGCAGCAGCTGTTTCCTCTCCTGCGCTGATTAATTTGTTCATCCCTTCCTCACGTCATCTCTGCCTTCTTATTCCCCCTCAAAACAACATTTAAGTTGCTCTCCACTGCCTGCTGAGCATAAATAAGTAAAATGGTGTGGAAAAGGTAGAGCAGAAATGTTTAACCTCCTCTCCTGGAGAAAATAATGCACACTGAAACCAGCAAAGACAGAACATAATGTACTATTATGGTAATAATAATAATAAACATTGTGTTTTTAGAGAACATATTGTCTTGAATAACCAAACTCAGTAGAAAAGCGAGAATACTTGTGTGTCTAATTTAAAAATGGCTGCCAGACAGAGCCAGAGAAGGGAACAGAATATAACATTTTGATGCATAATTTTATAAAGGCAGTGATACAGGCTGAAGGGGGTTTGTGGGTCTCACTAATAGTCTGTGACATCCAAAAAAGCAGCAGTTTTGAAATGCCTCGGAGAGCTTCGCCTTCTGCACGGGCTTTTCTTCCATCAGGCTTTAATTACTGAGCCAAAGGACTTCTTCTAGTCTCAATTCTGAAACTTGTTTTTCTCTCCGTCTTTTACATCGCTCCTTCTTTGGGGCTCCGCTGGGACGCCGTGTGCGAGAGAGCGAGAGGGTGCTAGGAGCAGAATGGCACTTTAATTCTACCCCCTTCCCCGCATCCATCTCCCCCACCCCCCCGACCGTGCATGTATCCAATGGCAATCAAATTGTGACTTGATTTTAATTATGGGATTTTCACACACCTTGGGCGATGGTTGGAAAAGCCAGATTATCTCAAGGACCGAGAGAGGAGCGTACAGGCGTGAAAGAAAGCTTTAATAAAAGTGTGCCAAATAATTATTCACTGTCACTCTACCCAGTCATGTGTAATGGATAAACGGACAAGTTGGAGACGCTGCTGAATTGGTAATTTGTTTTTAGTGATGTACTGTTATCATTACATCTGCAGCAGCAGCTGAGATCACTTCTTCAACCCCTGCAGGATTTAGCCGGTTTGGAAATCTCCCTTCTAACTCCACCGTAGTGGGAGAAAAACTCAATAACTGGAACAAATCTACTCTTCAGACCCAATATACCAACAAAGTGTTGCTTTGTGTCACACACCCACACACACTGACACAAAAACACACACACACACACTGTTTATCCTGCTGAATCATAGCACTGTCAGAGACAGATGATATCTGTAACACTCAAAGATGATGCTTTTCAGTTCAATTCCCCTCTCAATTAGATTTCATTAGTTCTATGCAACACCTTCAGAAAGATAATTTGTCTTATGCACAATATTCAACAAACCTGAGGGAGAAAGGCTGCAATTAAACCAGGAGGTGTGATGTGACAGCAGCAATCAGTTAGAGCCCTGAACGCGTTTCTGTTGGGTGTCACAAGCAGACACGCACCCACTTATTCCTCCAGCACTCAGGCTTCTTCTTCTGCTGTACCAATATGATGGAGGTTGAATAAGTTCGGGGGCAGTGAGTGCACATAAGTAGATGTAACCACCCATTGGTTTGGGTATGTTGGCCGTCACTATTCATATTTGGACGAGGTATGTCATCAGCTAGCTATTTAGCTTGGTTAGCAAGGTGCAACAATAAACAGTCAGCTGACTCCTTAGGTTGTCTTTTAGTACAATCAAACACTGACCAAGACATTCTTAGTAGACCGAGATTTTATAATTAACTACCTTGTCTTAACAATTAATTAAGACAAAAACACTGAAACGAGCTGTGGTGGCAGCTTGTCAATCACAAGGTAGCCCCGCCCTAAAGCAGACCCTGATTTATCGTCTACTTTTCTCTAAAAGGGACGATAATATACAAAGTCAACATCATAATTCGACTTAATTTAAACTCAGGAGAAAATGTTTCCTGAGATAATAAATCAAGTTTAGAAGGGCAATTTTCTCATAGACTTCTATACTAGATGACTATGCATGAATTTTACTTCCGTGAGTAGCCAGGTTACATTCTTCATTAAGTTTTACATATGTAACATTCGTTTCTTTTGTAACTACACATCCAGCAGTAGTTATTATACACCAAACTATGTTTTCTCTAGATAAACTGTCATTTTGATTTCTTAATCTTAATGAAGTCGTTTCCTAACCTTCTGGTGGCAGGAGGTTAACGTGTCATCATAGCTAAATGTAACAGTTACTGTGAAACGGTTGCAGTTTGGTTAGGGCAACAAAAATGCTTAGTTAAGTTTAGGGACAGAAAGTACACGCTGAGGGGAAGCAAAAGATCGGAAAAAAAGTTAAATAAATGGGCATAACCACTGGAAATGAGGGTGTTACCTCAGTGATGTCAAGCATTATAAACACAACAACAACGTTGACTTTCAGTTTCACACAGGACATAAACAGCGCCCCCCCTAGGTGAAACCCTTTGTTGGACAACCCACCCTAAGTGGACCTTGTCGTTCTTTATACTCCAAATCCTTGTTTTCCCTTTCCCTGCTGACCATTAGGAGGATTAAAAGGGTTTAAGGCATTTCCATGTTGGCTTCACTTTTGAGGAATTAATTTTAGTGTTTGGGAATACATACATGGGAATCTTTGTGATTCACATACAAGCCTTTCCACACCAAGAGCAGCAGCCATAAGCAGCAGCAACTAATATCTTTAGTGCTGGCTGGATGTAGCAGATATGAAACACAGAAATCCCTATGATGTTTAATTTTATCCCTTTCTTTTGATGAAGAACAACATACAGTAATACCCATATTCATTAGATCAGGCTTTAGTTCTTCTGACGAGAATCTACAGTACATTTTTACACAAACAAATGTGATTAATTATTTATTTAAATGCAAGTTGAAATGTTTTCTTTAATAACTGATGTGCACTGTGAGAACACGGGGATGTGCAGTGAATGTTACAGCAGCAATGCGATGAAAATAAGAAGTAGAGAAAATCTCACATTGTTGGTTGTCTATCGGAGGTGTCCGACTGTTGTTGTACCAAAAAAAAAAGAAGAAAGAAAAAGAAAAACAGGGGCCCCCTGGTGCGTCACCGGCAACACAGTGGGAGATGCATCGACACAAAGCATCGAGGAGAATGAAGAAGGCTCACAGTGTCCTACATTGTAGCTCCCATAATCCGCATGGGCAGATTTTTTCATTTCCACCTGGACGTCTGCCAGTCGAGAGGATTTCTCCACTGCTGACAACATTACATTGCCCAGATGAGAGGACGTATCCTTGCATGTGTATCATGGCTCGTCCTACAAATGATATGGCTACACCAAACAGACAAACACCCACATCTCTGATATACCAGACATGTTAAAACAGTGAGATTTGTTCATCTCTATGAAAGATCATGAAAGTTTCCTTATTAAGAAACATCAATGATGAATGGAGCGTGACCTTGGCAGGGTCACACTCCACTCTGACTTCATCTCTAATGCAGTTCAGCCATATTTTAATCAAGCATGCCTCAACTGTTCAAACAGCTGTTCAGCTATTCGGTTTAATTGTCACACCTCTGGAATTGGTTCACTCTTTTATTGGGTGCAAAAGGACATTCAACCACATGTCAGAAAGGTGCAAAACTTAAATGGGTACTGCACACGAAGGTGACTTTTCAAACAATGACAGCAAACACATTTTTCTTTTTCTCGTGTCCCTCACTGTCTGCTACTGCTGCTGAGCTGTTAGCGCTCTAAAAGTTGACAAGAAACATTTGAATTGTCCACAAGCGAAAGCACATATGGTTCTCACAAAAGGCCATTCACCATATTAACAAAGCATTTCTATAAGTACTGAGATTTTTTTCTCTCTCTTTTTTTTTAAAATTTTTTTAACATAATGTGCTGCTAATGGACAAAAATCATGAGCAGAAAAAGCAAGAAAAATACACTTTCTACAGGAAAGACGTCTCTTGATTTTACACTGAAACATTAACAAACAAAGACACTCAAAAGAGGAACATCACAACGTGTTGGCGACATATCCAACAAGTGCACCCTCACTTATAAAACATTCTGCGCTGTCCAGTTGCCGACTACATCATATCTGCATCCCATTTTTACTATTTTATATTCAATTGCGTGGAAAGAAGCTGTTTGATGGCTTTTGTTCTAGTGTCTACTCAGTGAGGAGGAAAGAAGATATCAAAGTTTATGCCTTTGTTGCATTGTTTCCTTATGGGGCTCCAGCACCAGGCTATCAATATTTTACTGATGAACAGCATTGGAACAAATCTCCACCACAACATTAAGGACTAACATAAATCAAGCTGCAAAAAGCGTCAATTTTATTCAGTAAAGCGCCGCCAAAGTCCATTGATTTCCTACATTCTTTTAAAAAATATATTATATCCATGGATCAAAACTAGGCTTCTTGTCCAGGGAGAGGCAATTAAGACATTTATAATGCCCACTCCTCCATGTCTTTTTTATCAATTATGACACACTTATCTTAGAGAAACATTAGCAGAAGCTGCTCACCACCACACTCATTCATGAACAGGGATAATTACTACCCAGATGAGGAATTAAGGATCGTCCTTGAGGGTCAAACCCAGTCCCTGCCCTCACTCGGCACTCGGCAGGCATCCACAGCTCTGTCGATACGCCAGTCCTGGGCATCTGTCCGACATCGCTATTAACCTGAGCAGAGCCAGCCCATCCATAAAGCTGTTTGGGATATGGCAGCTGCTCAAGGGGCAGAGAGGTATTAAGCATAGATTTACAAGAATGAAAATGTCCTCCGTCCCTCCCTCATAATCTCTGGTCTTTTTACACGCAAGACAAGCCATACGCACATGAACATACACACACATTCTTACGTAACGCTGTCAGTGCGCTGCATTGGCTTGTTTGGACGCATTACACACACACACACTCTGTATTGACAGAAAGCATGCACTGTCACTTCTCAACTCGACTTCCATTCACTGCCGGGGCTCATGCATAATATTTAGACATTCTGCCATTTTTCTAAGTAATCAACAGCGAGGGCTGTCCACTTTGAACTCCACCTCATTTCACTGCGCTTTCCAGTTTTCGGCGCCTCATTGCTCTTCAAACAGCGAGGAAGCTCGCAGCATGTAGCACTCCACCATGTAACTCAGGAATAGTGTTCCACAGCACATCAAAGCCTGTTTGAGCTCACATTCACTACGAAGACAGTGCAGCATTGTCAGTATAAGGAACGCAACTGAAAAGAGCTTTTTTCAAAGAGGAGTCAAATGAAAGCCGATCTACTGAAGAGAAAGCACAGAACGACAGTAGGTCAGATCATTACAGTAGACTGATACAACAGCATATCTTCTTCAGATGAGCACACTAATTTGAAGTCTCCTGTTCAATTTAAATGAACACATCAACAGGTGAGTCCAGGAAACGTCAAGTCTTTGAGACTGCGCAGTCGTACCATATAAATATGTAAAAGTGTTGCGCCCCTTTCTTTGGGATTTGACTGAAGCAACAACAGTCAGAATACTTCTTGATCCCAGCGGCGATACTTTATTTCCTTACATCAGATCCTTTAGGAATCAAAAGCACGATCTTCACAGATCTCCAGAGCAGCTTTACTCGCACCACCAAACACTTCCACATTAGCGTCAATCCATGGAACCACGTTGCCCGGCATGTAAGCCGAGCAGTTGGCCAGACCCACGATGTCCACGGGCCGCAGTACTCGGTCCCACATGTTGAACTGGCTCAGCTCGCCCACGAAGGCCTGGGTGGCGTCGAAACGGCCTCCGACGATGTCCTTCGTGGAGAAAACGGGAGATGAAAGTTTGTGAGTTAAACTTCTGAAGGAAATGTAAACAGACTTTAATTAAAATGAATCAATTCTGTTTGATTTTCATCAAACTGCCAAACAACTTGGGATATTTTTGAGTGTACTGCCGTTTTAAAATATCTAAGTGTTGTACAATCTCCAGTAATGTGCATCCATGGGCGGATTATGAGACAGTGGGCCCCTGGGCACGGACATAAAAAAAAAGGCCCCACCACCTTGGCAAGACACACATACTAATTTGTAGCCTACTACTTACTCAGTCATTATATGCTGTAAACTGTCTAGTAAAAGAACGATTTAGTATGCTGTAACTCACAGACAAACTAAAGTACTGACGGCCTCAGACTGACCCAGCAGCTCTCACTTATCCGAAAACACTGCAGCAAATTTCAGGCGTTATTTGGATAAACTGGCCACATATTTGGGAATCTAAAAGGCAGCTTTTTGCCTGAAAAAAAAAGTGTTAAAACTTAATAAAACTTAATAAAAATCTCTTAACCTGGATCAAATCTCATGTTATGGACCGATGAGCAGAGGCAGTGTCTCCCACATTTCCTAAACTGATGACATATTGGGAATCTTAAAGGTTACTTTCTCACCCAAAAATATTAAAACTCCAAGAGACGTTAAGTCTGCCTCAAAAGTTTTGCGTCTTTTCTATTTGCTCTGTGTCTCTGCTCTTTCTTTACCCCTCTTCACAGTCATTGTAAAGTCTCTTTTCAGTCCTTTGTGTCTCTCGTTGTTTTTCCTTTCTTTGTGGTCATTTTGCATTTCTTTGTGGTTGGTATGCATCTCTTCAAAATGGCATTTTGCAGGTAAAGGCCAGGGGGCCCCCCGACACACAGGCTGCCTCAGTAATCCATCCGTGTGTGCAATATGCTGCAATCTCCCCTTGTGTGAACGACAGCCCTCCTTAAGCTCCTCACTAATGCGCCATGAGTTAATGGCTCTCTGAGGATATTATTCATATGACGCTGTACATTTAACGATATACAAGGTGCTGTCATGGAGCTAACCGCTAGAATAACCCGCCAAAGCAGCTCTCAAGGGCGTCAAGGTGCAGTTAAGAGGCAGACAAATGAGGTAATACTGAAAGGACCGTGATAGCGTGAGAAGAGTCTCCCTGCCTTCCCTCCCCTGCTCTGCGCCTCCGGCACTAAACTCAGGGGAGAATGTACCCAGGGATCTTACTGACACAAGGAAAAACACACACACACTCATGCATGTGCACATATCTGTCCTCTCACCTGCTCCTGGCCCAGGATGATCACCCCCCCTGGCTTAATTGGGTGCCAGGGGGCCAAGTTGTCCCCGGTGCCTAGACGCTCGCCATCCTGGTAAGCCTCCCAAAAACCGTCTCTGGTCGTCCAGGTGATGCAGATGTGGTGCCAGCGGCCGTCGCTCACTGACAGAGGGAGCTGGGCCACCTGGTCAGGAGTCACAGCGAGGGGGACAGGATGGTGAGGGTGAGTGGGGGGCAGACCAAAGAGCAAGGAGCAGGGACAAGGGGGAGCATGAGGGCGCAAGATGAGTCAAGAGAGATTTGAGATTAATTGCGGAACGTTAGAAACAAGGACAGCAATTAGAAGGGTTAGGGCTTCAAAGAGACAGCGCTCTGCAGAGAGTTCTCCAGATGAGCCGTGCGACATATAAAATTTAGATTACCCAGGTGACATCAAGGGAGAGAACATCCTTCAAAGCAGTCGGGTAGCTAACAGCAAAACAGTGTCCTCTTATGCTTTGGCGCTTTGTTCGTACATCAAAGAAAAACAACTGGTTATTTTACCAACCAGTGACATCATGGTCCTCTGAGGGATACAGAGCAACACATGAGATTATGAGCGTGTAACTCATTAGCCTTTCTCTTACGAGCCTACAGAATTACATTACACTCATGTCTTGTCGCAGATGCATATAAACCTGGAAAGACGGGGAGAGCTGCTGCAATTACACAGGCAATTGACCCGGCTCAGGATGCCAGGTGTCATCGTGATGCCACTGGGACCACAGTAGCAGGAAACGCGGGTGTTATTATTATAAAGAGTTGGAATAGTCTGAGCCTAAGTGACTGTTTAAAGATTTAGGGTTTTAAAAAAGGAAAATAAACCCTCGTCAAATATTCTGCAGCACTTAAAATATGACAGCCGTGATGTTTTGTACACAAAGAGCTTAATAATAAAACACCATATCCACAGGGTATAAACTCCTATGAATTCGTGACTCACTCTGTTAAATGACTACAAATGAACTCAATCTCAAAACATAAAAGGTGCAATTTCACAGTTATTAAATAATAGAAATTATTATATTCCTATAGGCCCTTTGGGGAATTTCATAGCAGGGAAAGCAAAGGTGTAAGTTATGTTTTGTGTGCCAGCGTGTACAATACCAAGGCCTGATACCTGGGAGTAATGCAGTACGCCTCTCCTACTGTAAAATGTCAAAATGTCTGCTGTGAAAAAGGCCTATAATGTATTTTTCTTCTGGTTCAAAGAACATTCACTTCTTCAGCTCCATAAGGCTGTAGATAAGGCTCTGCAGATAAGTGTAAAACATTTTAGAAGGTCATATCTGCTTCCAACCAAAAGTGTTAAAGGTGTTAAAAAAAAAAAA
>CAFUXE010000474.1:501131-554699 GCA_903364295.1 Serranus cabrilla
CTGCGAAGCAACAATATAGTGTCTACAGAGAGCGAAGAAAGCGAGGCCTTCAAATGAGCACACAGCAGCACAAGTTCTCTAATGAATTACTGTTTTTCATGGTGTTTGAGGAATGTGGGTCAATGATATGAAATGTTTATAAGGTGCAAAATTAAATATTCAGAGCTGGTGGTCAGTGAATCTCCCCTCAGCTGGATCTTGATTGTGTTCACATCTACATACAGTTACTATCATGTTGTTTCACACCAACACGTGCATATTCATGTGTTCTTTGCATTTAATTAGCGTCATTGCTGATCTACTTTCACTACCGTCATTACAGCCGGCAGACGTGCCAGACAGTAATGAATGATTCTGAGCCTCTGAATACATCTCCTCTCTTCAGAAAATCAGGGCGCAGTGAAGAATCAAAGTGTCTCCTCTCTGCTTGCCTGGGTCCAGACCTTTGAATTCACCAGCTCTACCCTGTTGACTGATTTGTCTGGCATCGGGACGTGAAACAGCGGTTTGTTAGTTAAAATAACATTCGATCCAATGGGCGCTGCAGGGGAACTAACGATTAGCCAATCAGCACCATTAGGCGACTAATGTTCTTGTCAAGTCTGTTTACACAGACGGCATGTGTGCAATATGTTGAGGTTTTTCTGTTGGCCTCAGTTTGGTTTGCACAGCATGCTGAAAATATCAGCATCTGAAGCTGGGAATTTTACAGCCCATTAATGTTGCCAGTTTTGGGAGGTTTAAGATGGATTAGGTTGGTAAAATTAACTTGGGTGGGTTGAGAATTTTCCCCTAGCTCGTCACAATGCGGATGTTTTTCTACTTTTTCCATATTTATATTCATTTCTGGCTCATAATTACTATTTTAACCAAGCAGCACTGCAGTAGAAAGCTACACCTCCCTCACTCAGCTCCTGTATGTTCAGACCAGCTAGTAGCAACACTGAGATGTAGGATGTCTGCAGTAAAAACCTACATATTTATGAATTCAAGTTCACTTTATGAAACTAAAGATTAAAGGTTATTTTCTCCTGAGGGAACGCTGTGCTGCCGACAACTTTGTCCAGTAGAGGCTGTTTGCAGCCGTGGCGAGGCACAGAGTTGGGATGAAATGAGGCAGGCAGGTATCAGACCATTGCAGAGCAGCAAAACATAAACAAAGACACACAGACAGCACGATAATAACATCCAAAACACAAGACTCTCTCCCAGTGGTTCCTCTGGCTTGAAAAATACTTTTAAATTATTAAATGCACATAGCAGCCTATAAGGCCGGAGCCCCACATAGATGAAAGTGTCTCTGCACCTGGACTGAGTTCACTGGCAATCACAAACAAGTTAGTGAAACTTATGCTTGAGTCACAGACTTTGCTGCAGCTTACTGACTAGTTGCTCAGCACCCAACCAGTTGGGTTTGACAACATCTGGAAAGTCTAGAAGAGCTGCATGATTGGATAATTTTCATTTTTAATCATAGGGCTAAAATGGAAATTAACTGACATGGCTGGTGGAGTCTCTGGGGATTGGAAAATCCAACCTCCCACGAAAATCAGTTAGAGCAGAGTCCGACTCAAGATGGAAACAGGGTGTAATGAGCTGACACTTCTGTCTGATATCAGGCAACTCCTCTCCATTATCATTTAACACCTCTTCTCCTCATTATGGACCCACCTTATCATTAACCAGGAGCTCTATGGGGTTGTTCCCCCACTCGATGAGGACGATCTCGTTGGCCTGGCCCGGCACGCCGTAAGAGAACGGGGTTCCTATACCCGGGCTGGCGCTGGACTTGAGCCACATGCACACGGTGAAGGCGTACATCTCTGGGAGGCTCTTCTTGATGCGCCCATACAGGTAATTGGTGCGAAGAGGGAGCGACACCTTGAAATCCTCAGGTGACTTGAAGGCATTATTACCTGTTGATGGACAATGAGGATATGGTTAAAGATTTTTCAAGTTAACTTTTCATGATCCAATCAAGAAAGTCTCCTGATGATAACAGGAAGTAAAGGATGGTGACACACATTCTCACTCCACGACTGAGTGTCAGTGGCCCAATTCTTCAAAAGTTGTCGTCCTATGTAACACTTTCATAACATCAGTTTGGGACGAGTCCAAGACGGTGTGTCAGTTTCTGCCTGTTACATTTATTCTCTCTGGCTTTAAACTCTGGTTTATCTAGCACACAAGCTCAGTTAATTTTATTTCATGTTTCATTGATTTAAGTATTTATTGCTGTATTTATTATCTACTGCTATATTTATATTTGTACAGCACTTTGGTCAAGTAACTGTCACAACTGCTCCCAGGCAGTGGTGCTTTTATTTTGTCTTGTCAGTTCCTGTTTCTGAACACTTCCTCCTGTTTCATGTCTGGTGTCTTTACTTCCTGTTTCCCACCTGTGTGATTACCTTTCCCCGCCCTAATGTGTTTCACCTGTGTCTTGTCTTTTCCCGCCTTCCTGTGTGTATATATGTGTGTGTGTTTCCTTTGTTCTGTGCCAGTTCGTTGTCTTCCCTTGTCGAGTCACGTTCCAGCATTGTTTCCTGCCTGACTACCTGTTTGCTGCCTGAGTTCCCGATTCCGAGTTCGTTATCCGTGCCGGTGCCTTTGCTGTTCTCTGACTGACTTCACGGATTTTGACCCTGTGAGTACCTTTTAAGGTACTCCGCTTTGGCTTCTCCTCTCATGTGTTTTTGTCTGACACTCTGCTCTCACGTGTCAGACCAATCCTGCCGATCTAACTCTATGACCCCATTGTTGTGGATATTTTCCTGATTTTCATTTGGGTTCTCTCTCCTTACCCCGGCGTGACAGTAAGGCTGTTTTAAGTGTGCTGTGGAAATAAACTTTGACTTGACTTGACATGCATAGTGGCTTTTCAAAGTAAATGTCCATGTTCACAGGAATGGTACAGTTAGGTTTAATCACAAACTACTTGGTTTAGGTTAAGAAAGAAAGAAAATAGAACAGCGGTTGTGGTTTACTTAAGTACTGCACTTAAGTACAATTTTAAGGTACTTGTGCTTTACTTGAGTATTAACATTTTACATAACTCTTTACTCTTTTACTCAACTACATTTACCTGACACCTTTAGTTACTCTTCAGGTTGAGATTTAATATAAAAACATTGTGTAATCAAAAAGACTTTTTTTTTAATTGAACCTCATAACAGTATATTAAGTAGTTAAAATGAGCCCTTGAGAAAATTAAAAGGATGCTTACATAAATGTCTGTATCCAGTAAACTCGTCCTAAGAAGACTCTTTATATCATGTAACTTACTCTAAGTAATGGTGTGAATGGGCATACTTTGGAGTTAGGTGAGAGTCTGGTATATCTCATACAGTTGCTAAAATGGGCCTTACACATCCCTATCTGGTGCAGAGGAGCACAGCATTTGTCTGTTTGGAACTGGGTGATAACAGGTCGCATGGTCCAGTCAGTGGTTTTGCTTCATTGATCATTTTGCTAATAAGAAAAGGCAAAGTACAGCTGAGGCTGATTGGACTGTCAATAGTTTGGTTTATGAATAATTCCTGCAAAAGTATTGGACAACAAAGGATTTGGATGAAAGGTCAGGGGATAAAGATTATGACAATTCTTATGGTAAAGGTTATGAAAATTGTCTGTTTAAATTTCAATTTAATCCAATAATTGATTGATACTTTAATAAAAAACAAATACTGTCGTCCCTTATGTTAATGTTACATGAAAAGACGGGATCACCTAAGTCAATAGAAAGTATCGTCTATGGAGCCTGAGTATATGTGGCAAATGTCACAGTAATCCATTCAACAGTTGTTAAAATATTTCTTTACCAAAATGGTGGACTGATCATCACGGCCATCCCAGGAGTCGTGCTGCCACGAGCATTTCCAGGATACTAAACCAACTATGTTTTCTTTCTCAGGCTTCCATATTCTGTTTTAGTTTGGTTTCATACTGGGTCAATTGTGGCACAATGCATCACTGTTCAGAAATGTTGTGGCTTTTGGACGGTTCAAGAAAGATTGCAAGAGTTGAAATATTCAGAAGACACTGAATAAAAGAAAAGAACAAGAAATGCGGTAAACATGGATGATAGATCATGCATGATTAAGGAAGACAGACAGCGAGACAGAGGGGATCTTACTGAAGATTTAAAGATAAACAAGAAGAAAAGAAGCTGTGAAAACCACAGACGCCACACACACACACGCACATATTACTTTGCTGTGGGTTTGAACAAAGGAAACATCTTGTATATTCCAATGGGAATGAACCACAGTTTTATTTTATCTGTGTTTTGCAGAGTAGCAACTGTCAAAAGCACAATTTCTCTGGCTGTATGATCCAGCTGTGGCTGTGTCAGTGAATTAAAATTGTATTATTTGGGCTCATGTTAGAAGCAGTTTATACGGTGAGAACCAATGAAACCACTTTGACCCATAAAGAAGAGAAAAAAAGGAAATCCATCCATCGTCAGCAGCCACTTCTCCTATTTGACTGTATAAACAAAGTGGATGTAGCATCATGGCCTGAAAAGTGAAGCGTTTTATCTGCATTCTTTCTAATTACCAGTAGGGGGCGACTCCACTGGATGCAAAAAGAAGTCAGATTGTATGGAAGTCTATAAGAAAATGATCCTGCTTGCCACTTGATTTATTTCCTATGCAGTCATTTTAATAATGAGTTTGTAGTCTTAATCACTAGTTTAATTTCTTCTTCAATACAGCAGTTTATTTTGTAAATAATGTTCCCATTTAGAGTAAATAGATAATGAAACAGGGTATTTTTTAGGAGTAGCTACCTTGTGATTGACATCATTAGTGTTCAGTTGTACAAAACAGAGTTGTTTGTTCTTTCGTAATGGTAAGTCCATTGCGTTTTTTTCAAGCCAAAATTAGCATCACACTAACTCTCACTCCTTGCTAACTGAGCTAGCTAATACTAGTGTTAGCTGATAGCATGTTCCTCCCCAGCTCCACACTCTCATCTGAATATGGTGAAATCTTGCTGCAAAAAGCCAAGATGGTATCAGCTAAGATGCCAAACTTTAGGCCTCAAAACCGTAGTCCACCAACTAATTAGTGATGTCAGTTAATGACAGCTCTGACACATAGAGACAGACAACCATTCATGGTCACATTCACACCTACAGACAATTTAAAGTAAAAAAACGAACCTGCATATCTTTGGACTAAACACTATCACAGGGAGAACATGCAAACTGCTCAAAGAAGAGCCTGTTTGGGTTTGAACCCACAACTCTTGTAGTGAGGTTACAGAGCGAACCATTGCACCACGAGAAAGAGATATAAATAACAACTGTGTGTCATAAAAACGGCCCCCTGCCTCTGAGCTCCTCATTCATACACCTCCTCTTCAAGCTCACACACCCCGGGATCACGGGGTGCTGGACTCTATAGCTGTATTCTTTATTGTAACCCCGGAGCAGGGAGACAAACCAGAGCATGTTACAAATCCATTGTGGAAAAAGCCTCACATTTCCATCTGACTGAACAACACCACAAAGCCTCAGAAATCACTGCAGAATTGAATCAACACCTCTGTAGCACGGGTTTGATGTAAACTGAACTTAATAAGCCTCGCCAAGATAGTATTTGTTGCAGGGATATTGTATTGATTTATTTTATTCTACAGGTAGATGTGCTTTTGTGCCCACCTGCTTTAAATGTGAGCAATTAACTTTGGTTAAAACTTGTATCCTTGAACAGCCACTGGCTGAACCGACTGGGTCTCGGGGGACAGGGGCCTACAGGAAATGTCCAGAGAGTGTTGAGATAATCTTCAAAAATAATTTTCCTTTTGGCAAACATATTCTGTGTTATTTTGACGTCTACCATCAAAGTGATGCCCTCGAGCGTGGACATCTCTCCAATATTTCTTCAACTAATTAAACATTCAGTGTTGCTTTCCAAGCCTTATTTTTCAAGACCAGGAGCTGCTCCGAAAATGGCTCTGAGAAAAAAAAACTTGTGTTGTGAGGATTTTACTTGCATCATCAGAAATTTGCACAGGGATTGACTAATTAGTGCTAAATCTGGCTGACAAAATACAAAACAAAAAAAAAAGTCTGGCATTAAATCTGGCCAACATTTCTTCGCAGCACCCATTGTATTGCTTACTTTTCTCGAGCTCGGTGATCCTCTCCAGGAGGGAATTCAGAGCGCTCTCGGTGCGTTGGCGGTGGGCCGCTGTTTCATTGTAGAGCTGGCTCTTCTCCTCCTCCAGATCGGCCACCTTCCGGAGGAGCTGGGTCTCCAGTGCCCCCAGACGCTGCCGCAGCAGCTCCCTCAGCTCTGGTGGCAGGGGAGTCAGGGCCGAGACACCTCCAGCTGACACGTTTGTGCTTGGGAGACGCAAACTCTGCTGCTGGGAGGCCGAGCGGCAAAGAATGCAGGAAACCACATAGATGGGTAGATAGATTGGGTGTGGGGGCAGAAGGGAGTGACACATACGAACAATGACACAGACATTTAATCCAGTTAATCTCGTGCACTCAACAAGCATCCAGTCTCCATAAAGACCCAGATTTGCAGTGGATGGCTGATTTATCCACCTTTTAGGCCTGATATCCTTTTAACATCATTGTTTTTGATACAGCAATATCAAAATGAAGACAGCGTGTCCCTGTGGCGGACTTTGATTGGTGACCTGCCAAACACCCATGGCTTGGCCGGGTATTTAAGGTAGGCGCCTCGAGTGACATCACACAGAGATCACACCAGGAGGGATCGCAGATGCTTTTTTAAAAACGGGGAAAACAGGCCCCGGTGCTGTCACTGTGCAGCAAAACACCCTCAGATGTTAATTTCTAAAGCGAGTGTTGATGTTACCCTGCTGTCTGGGATTCACGCGCTTTGTGACCCATTCACTGAGTTTGATTAATCTTTCATGACACCGTGGAACCATCTGAATATCTTAAATGAGTGACTCCTAGGTAATCTGCTGCTGATGCTCCTGAATGCAATTGTTGAGCTATGTGGATGGATTTGATTAGTGAGAGAAGTCCTGCTCCAGGGGAGCCATATGCTACTAGCCACACCAGGGTTGCAGTAATCATGATGTTAAGCAGATGCAGATCGATAGATGATTAAAATGCAATATAATATGTATCACAGCTGCAGTACATCCTTGATTTGATCAGGGTATTAAAGCTTCCAATCAAGTAGAGAGAGAGAAGGGGGGAGGGAACAGAGAGATGAATGGCTCGGCAATGCAGCACAGCCTACTGTATAAAGAAATAACCTTGAATTTAAATAAACTGGATTGTGATTGTTTATCAGGGCTGTCAGCTGATGAGAAATGCGCTACACTGTTAGTATGACATAAGAGATAAAGCCATGGCTTACACAGACCGTCTGCTGTATGTAAAGCACTTCACTATAGGTGACCTCGATATCATCAGTTGTGATCTCTGAGCCTTGTGCAGTGAATGCATGCAGCAGAAGTGAGGTCTCCTGGGACTGAACAAAGGGCTGGTGGAGATAAAGCTCTCCGGGCAACAGAGATATATGAACAACTAAACCTTTTGACGCAGGTGAAATCTGCAGGAATTAATTTCATCAGCTGCTGTGAATAATAAGTCACATGACTGCATATAAAACATTATATGAAACACACACACACAGTGGTGATAAATTATTCAAGGTTAAGTTGCAAATCCCCTGCACCACATTACACCTTTGACAAGATTTTGTGTTGCTCATTTCTAATTGATGACTCTAATGCAGTGGGTCAGAGTTATCATGAATTGATTAAAAATGTATTGATGTGACATGCCTGTTACGTGACCCTTTGATCTCACGATTCCCCTGAGAGGTCTCCTGCAGCGCAGGGTGTGTGAGGCGAGTGTGCAATGCTCTGTAGTAATGCATATGACTGGTGAATGTGCTGAAGGCGTGTGTAACAAAAATATACTGCAGTTGGCTTTGTCGGTGAGTATTAATAGAAGTCATTAATTATGTTGGTTTCAGGGGGAAACCAAGAAAAGTCATTTCCTGGCGTGTTTACGCACGTTTTTGTGCCATCTTACCTCCAAGCTCTCCAGCCGACCCTTTAGACTCTGCATGGTTTTGCCCAGCTGGTCTATAGTCTCACCGGGGTCCCGGGGCAGGTCCCCCATGGTGTTCTTTCCGTACTCCTTCCGTCTGGAGCCCTGACCCCGGGACTTGCCCGGCGGCGACTCGTCGGCTGCCGCCTCGCAGCGCGCCAGTTTAGAGTTGAGCTCCTTGATGGTCCCCTGTTGGCTCACGATGGTCTCCTTCTGTTGTAAGATGGTCTCCCGGAGCTGGATGATCGTGTTCCGCAGCTCGTCCTCCACGGGGCTGCTGCTCTGGACGCGGTTCCCCGTAGGACCGTACCCGCAGCCCGGCTCCGCGCCCGGGGGGATGGCGTTACAAACGAAGCGGCTACCTGTAGCATCCTGGCTCCGCACCGCGCGTCCACTGGCCAGGTATAAAAGTCCAACTACTAAAGTCAGCATCCCGACTAGATGCGCAGTTCCCGCGTATTAAAAGGAAAACAAAGCCTCCTAAACTGACTGAGCGTTTGAAGTGTCCGCCTATAAAATAATAACTTATTTCAACTCGTTAATTAAAGTGGTTGCAGGCATTTTTCTACACTTCCAAAGTGTGACAAAAAGACCAAACTTAGTTTATAGTGAAACCATGGGGGGGAAACACGGCAAAATCCGCAGTGAAAAATCATAAAATCATACATCCATCAACCACATGGTCGCTCTTGGCTGAAAAAATACACCAACAAATGTCATTTCTTACTTTCAGCAGGTGGGAACTCGGTATCAGGGTGTGATAGCTCCTTTACTGAGGAAAAAAAGTTGTTCTGATCTTGATTTAAAAAAAAAGAATCCACAGCAGGTTGCAGAGAAGTCAGTTTAGCCTGTCTTGCCTCTCCGCTCGGTTGGATTGTCAGTGAGTGGTGCTGAAAAGACAGCGACGCTGCTCAGCCAGATTATTATGGGGAGGTGCGCACTGGCGCTTCCGCTCATCATCTGTGCGCTCCGGTTATTCAGCTTCAGTCTACGTCATCACTGAGTCCCAGCGGATCCGAGTCATGCTAAAGGTCTGTCTCACTGACTCTCTACGACCTGATTAACTGCACCGAAGCTGATAGATGTCCAACACAAACACATGGGGAGTCAGTTCTCCTAAAGGGCTTGTCTCTTTCAACATGTATGCTCTCGTACGGACTGTGCAGGCTCTGTAGAGCTTTTCTTACATGAATGTAACCACTTTATAACTTTGATTTAACATTTTGATATTCTGGGTTAAACAGGCAGAAAGACAAGCTGGGAAAATCTCTTGGAAAGACAAGATATAGTTGTTTTTTTGTTGTTATTTTGTGCCTCTTTGCAGTTATTACTAATCTCTAAGTGGTTTCTTCTCTTTGTAGTTGTTTTGGTGTTTGTTTTTTTATCTGGTTCTTTTGCTGCCATCTGTAATTGTTTAACATCACTTTGTAGCTGCTTTGTATGTCTTTGTGTATCTCATTTTGTGACTTTTTGCAGTTGCTTTATGCCCCTTTGTAGTCAGTTAGCGTTCTTTTGTTGTTGATTTATGTCTTTATGTAGTTAATAAATTTTTTTGCAGTTGATTGTTGTCTTCCTGTAGTCATTTAGCATGTTTTGTAGTTTTGTGCCTCTTTCTGGTCATTCAGTGACTTTTTGTAGTTGTTTTGTGTCTCTTTGTAGTCATTTAGCATTTTTTGTAGTTGTTCTCTTAGTGGTAATTTTGAGATTTTTTCTGTTGTTTTGTGTCTCTTTTTGGTCATTTTGAGACTTTTTTAAAAATTGAGTTGTGTCTCTTTGTAGTCATTTTTAAGTTGTCGTGGTTACTTTGTGTCTCTTTGTATTCATTTTGTCTTTTTGTAGCCGTTTTATGTCTCTTTGTTGTCATTTTGAGTCTCTTTCTGGTTAGTACGTGTCTCTAGTGTAATCCATCTATGTTGAACCATGATTTTTAACTTAACATCCGTCTAAATCCTACATCAGGGGATTGTTGCACTTTTTATGCCCCTCAGACTCTGACTTTGAACGTATTTTTTGCTCCCAACAGGACACATATTGGTCCAAGGTCAAACTTAAAGGATTACTGAATCCAATTGAAATCCAAGGTTCAAATGAAAAGTTGATGACGTGACTTGAATTAAAAACTGTTGCCTCCTCCTTTCACACTCTGATCTGTGTATGAGAAAAGGACTTTCATTTCCTACACAGCGTGCTTTGTGACATTAGTGACACCACTTGACTCGTGAGATGACACTGCGTGTCTTGTCTTTGATAGAATATAACTTTGAATCATGTTGTTGAACAGATCAATGAATTCAATTGAAGACCTCCATCAGAGATGTTAAAGGCACATGTCTTGCTGTGAAAACAAGTTGTTTCATGCTGAATGGCACCAAGGCCATGCTGAACACACTCATAGCCTGGCTCTAGTTCGCTGCTGAAAGTTCATACTGATAAAGAATATAAAGCATAAAAAAATTGTCTTTCTCTGAATTGTTATTGCATTGTGCATTATGGAGGGCTCTCTTTGGTCCAGGTTGCTACCATTTATGTAATACAGCCTTTCTTTTTCTTGTTTTAACATCTCTAGTTTTCAAATTGCTCCTGCAGAGCTAGCCAATAACTGATTTTCCTTCTGGGCACATTAGACTGCTGATGTGAGGACACAGCGCTGCTGTAATTAAATATTTCTTCATTGCTGATAATAAAGCCAGCAATCGTTTACTGGAAATCTTGTTCATGCTCAATTGTGGCTCAATTTCCGTGCTCGCTTGTGGCAAGTATAATACTTATGACAAGTATAATACTTGTGACTCGGGCCAAATAGTACTAAGAATAATCCTTGCTGTTTGCTTTAATCTGGCTGGTGGGAGGCTATTCTATAACCATTAGATAACAGTTTTACATGAACAGCGAGTGAAAAAAAGGCCATGTTAAATTTATGCTTCTGCCTGTTTCCGTTTCTCAAGTGTCGCTTGCAGTCCAAGTGGGACAAATATATCCATCCTCAGAGAAGAGGGAGGCACGGTGTGTAAAAGCTTCACTGTGTGACAAACATTTTCTAATATTCAAATTCTATCCCTGCTGACACAATTCTCACCCCGATACCCTGATTTATGTGGAAAGACGTCAAACCTTCGGAGAAAACTATGATCTTAAAGCCTTTTCAGGATGGGATCCCTTCTCAAAATAACTTAAAGAGAGGGAGAGAGAACAATATTAAGGAATAAGAGAGAGAATTCTGCAGTGCTATGCTGTTCCATGTATAACATGATTTGATGTTTTATCGGTTCTATAGATTTGGAAATCTGCAGGGAAACGCTTGTCGGTGGCAGGTTGAAGCCATTAGCCTCTTTCGCGGTGATAGACAGTGAGAAGTATCACAGCAGGTTTTGTTTGGAGCTCCCTTCATGTTTTTGTCAAACTAAGACAAGGGAGCAGGCGTGTGTCAGATACCTGCTAAGAATTGTAGAATATGAAAAACTTCAAAGCCAGACGTCGGCTCGGTTAAGATTATGAAGCGGAATCAGAGTGGCAGCTTTTTCTTCCTCCTCATCAATCTTTATCTCAACAAGATGTTTCCCTCCCTCACGCAGGATGGTGTGCAGAACGACCCCGCTGCCCATCACGGCCGTCATCTCCTATCTGCTCGCAGGGGCTGAGAGCTAAATGTCAGCCGGCATTAATGCACACTCAGCGTACAATGGGCACACACTGCCGGGAACGGCAGGTGAAGTCACTGCTAAGGAAGGCAGTTTCTAATATGACAGGTCCCCCTGGGATAAGGGGACAGACAATCACTATGGCAACCTTATCTCCTCCCTGATCCCCCCCCCTCCACCCTCCCCTCCAACCCCGAGGAGCGAGGAGCCGGCGGAGGTGAAGTGGGAGTACTGAAGACTGAGCAGAGATGACAACTTTCACTTCAAAGTTGATGGGATAAAGTTATTTCCCTTTCATGTTGCAACTGGTGAGCGCTCGGGTGAAGTAACTTTACTTTTTTAAGCGCCTTCAGCGGGGGTTAAGAAGTCGGCAGGGATTGAACTCTTATCCTAAGTCGAGTTTTCCATCTAAATTAATACGAGTTACAATTGTGCTTCACCAAAGGAAATTGGATTTTTTTTTGTCTGTATAAACAAAGGCACTGATTTTCAGAGAAGCAGAAATGCTGCTTTTTGAGGAAGTGTACTGTGTGATGTTATGCAAAAAAAAATATTAGAAACTCCTCTCAGTGTGATGCAATCCAATACAACAAAGCTACAAACTACAGCATCGATATAAACCGAAACGTCGCTGCCAGCAGATGCCAGGGGTTGTCAATCTTTTTTCAGCCAAGGAGTCTTAACAAGAATCCCATGTTTGTCCCTTGGAATACTGTGACATTGCACATTTTCTATACACTAATTTGATGTGCATTGCAGAAAAAACACAGTCACAGTGCATACAAATCTGAGCATTTAAGATAAACAATATAAAATATATAAAAGAAATATATAAAATAATAAGAAAGGCATTAAAAGAACACATGTACCCAGCTCCTTTTGAAGTAGCAGATTTTGTCCCCATCTCTCTATAAAAGCATCATTTGCTAAAAATGTTCTGAAAATCACTAACAAATAAGAGTTCTTTGAAAAGGTTTTATTTGCACAATAAGATAACATGCAATGCAAAGTAAATACAGAAGAAACAAATACGGATGGCCCAAAAAAGAATAGGTTAAAAAAAATGCCCCTAGTCTGCTTGTTTTAATATGAAGCTAATTCATCAGTTGCAGCTGTTTAAGTGATTCATGACTGTCATTTTTTTTGTATTTTAGTATTCTATGCCCTTTTAAAGTGCAGATATGCATTTTTTCCCTAAACACTAGGGAAAAGCACTCAGAGAGCGCAGACCTCCGCAAAGACACTAGGGTCAGTTACACAATACCAAACTGCACACTTGAAGGTTTATATTGAAAGCATGTATTTTAGGAGCACACTGACATTGAAATATTTCATCCACTAGATGGCGACAGTTAGTGAAGGCAATATGGTCACTGACGCAATAATATAAATTCACAATATAAATTCCAGATGGTGTTCCGGATCACCGATCACCACCAAAATCAATCCTATTTTACCGCCGCCTCAATCATTCAGCTTCTCCGTGTTATTGTGTGACCCTGGTGTTAAAAAGGGCTAGTTCTTGTTTTGTGAGATAAAATTACTCTTTTTATCAATAGAGTCTGGTTGCTTTGACGAAAGTGTAGATAACAGCTTGAGTTCCCCTCACGTTAACTTAAACAGTGCGAGTTAAAGAGGTGGAACAATTCTAAATATAGCTAATGTGGCTAAAATGTTTCACTTCTGCCATCATCCACAGCAGTATGTTTCTTAGCTTCCATACTGGTACTCCTGCCTCCTGCCATCTACTGGAGGTAATACACTATATAAGTACCTATACAACCCCACTTCAAAAGGTAAACATGATCCCTTTAAGACAGATTAGGCAAATTACTTGATTAATGCATGTGAATATAGAACTGGTGGATATATGAGCTCTCCATCAGCTTACTAGCAAGCAAATCTCACTATCCAGATCATCCTTTGCACACCTTCCTACTCACCACTGTGGTACTTCACTACTTTGGAGTTCCACCTATTGAGTGTGGTGTGAATTCAGTGTATGCTTAACACTCTAAACGGAGCCACACTCACCCCGCATAACACAGTCCCTGGGCTGTTTAATCACCCGGACAGTCACAGTGTCCAAGACGCAGAGCATGTCTTCATGTGTGCTCACCATCCCTCCATCCCTCCATCTCTCATCCCTCCATGCGTGCCACCTGCTGCCGGCTACCTGCTCATCAGCATGAGCTGTCAGTGGCCTGGACAACTCCTACACAAGGACAGCACACACCCATTTTACACCCAGCCACATACAGTACACACACGTGTGTCTCAGTGCAAGCAAAAACCGACACAAGAGACAGAGAAGCACGTAATAAATCTGGGAGCCTTTTATAATACAGGCTATCTCACACTTCAGTCACGTTTCTGGACAATTGGACAAAGAAGGGAATATCAAACAAACGCATGACAGAGAGACACTAAAACACATTCTCCTAAACATACTCACTTTCCCAAATGGACTGACACATGCACAGACTGAGTGAAAATACATTTTATAAGTGTCAGACACGCTCTCATTCAAAGTCCTGAAGCCTGAGCCAACAGTGTGTAATGCTGCAGCTATTCAGGAGTTAAATCTTTGTTTCACTGAAGGACATCATGAATAAAAAGGAATAAAATGAAAATGTTCTTGTATACAAAAGCTTTGAATTATAAAAGATTACGAAACTGCAGTTTTTTAAAAAATTTCTCTGGGAATGTGTAGGTTATCTGCGGCGAATGAATGAACCATCTAAATTTAGCATTTCTTTTATGTGCAGTCAGAAATAGGAAGAAGGTCATAGACGGAGAAATGACTAAGCCTGACATATAGAAAATGGACGTAAAGAAACTAACCTAGCAGCCAATTGAGTTTTGATGCCATTCCCTCATATGATGCTGTAATAAATACCCAACATACCCTTTGCAATAAAGCGCTCTGTTTAAATTTAACTGCCGCTGCTCATGAAGCATTTCTGAAGCCTGCCAGCAGTAATGTCGCTTCAGGACGACTTTGCGGGGGAATAATCGTGTTTGCGACGCACTCCCCGCTGCTTCTGCTGCTATTCAGCATCTCTTTTCGTTCCTCAGATCAGCTGTCGGCCTCCAACGCCACTTCAAGCCAGAAGAATGTCGTGAGCTGGTGCCGGGGCTTTGTTCAGTTGCTGTTTGTGTGCTTGGCAATATGCTGCTGGCTGCTGTGTTGGTCTGCAGCAGATTTGCTTGTAGGCGAAGTCTTGGCATCTGCCGGCTGCTAATCTCTGCTCTTATTCTGCTGCTGTTTATTGATATTGGTGTTAATTATGAATTCATTGCTCGTAATGTGAAAGTATATTAGCTTCTTGTAAACATACACAAAGCTACAATCAGGGGGGGAAATGTTGAGGTATTTTTACTTGACTGTATTTATTGAACAGCTACAGTTATTTTATCTAAGAGGTCAATATGATAACCCTAACCCTACACAATATTATACAGTATTAAAGATCAAAGACCCTGCACACCCACGCAGGTTTTTTAAGTCATGTGGCTGATCAGACCTGCATGTTGGCATATACATGAGGTCACCATGAGGTCAAGAAAACAATATAATCTTGCTGCAGAAGAACTTGTGTGCAGAAATAATGCTCTTATTTTAACATCTCTGTTTAGGGATCTGATAGTTCAGCTTTAGCTGGGTTCAGGCACAACAATGACTTTTTAGGGAAGCATTAGAGAAAGCGGTTTGTTTTAATAAAATGGGAACATTTGTGTCTAATGTTTTCCAAATCCACTTTAGATCAAACTAGAGATAGTAAAGTTGTTGCAGAGCATTTCTGGATGAATTTACTGTTCATCTAAATACAAATTAAACAAGAGTTAGATAGCTGGAGCCTCCTGCAGTCCTCCCTCCCTCGCTGCTACTGGCGGACTATGGAAGAGATCCCTCCAGACCACTGTTAGGCTCATGTGAACAGGTGGAATTAACAAGCCAGCTGCTAAACAGAGGAACATTTAACAACTGAATGCTTCATCCACACTCTTTTCACAGCTCAGGAAAGCATGTTTTTATCGTTAGATGTTAATGACAACTTTGGATGTCTCATTTTCTGTGTGGAATTAAGCACGGTGGAATTAGCAAATATTTGCTAATCTACATATTCCTGTTACAACTTCAGAAAATTTCTTTGCCAAATGAGTGAAAACTTCAGATTACACATACAACACTGATTTTTAAGCAACAATATAACAAGTCAATGTAAGGCTGCCTCCTGTATGTAAGCCACATCCAATGAAGAGAAACCAGCACAGATTAGCCATTTCCATTGAAGTTGAAGCAAATTTTGATTCAAAACTTTGAAATGTTGCATTCCAGAAAATGCAAACATTTCATCAACTGGTTAAGAAAAGTTTCATTGAAGTTTGGTGTTTCTGTCATGCTTTTCTTATGCTCATAGATATTTGTTGATGGAAACACAAATATTATTGGTAAAGAACGGGAAAGGTTATCTCTTGTTGTCCAACATTTGATTGACTCATCCAGTCACCCGAACCACCTCCATCTATGGACTTTGTGGTTGTATAACAATGTCCAACAGCTCCCACTTCTAACCTATGCATCATTCTCTTTCTTGGTAGGAAAGCGTCACATTCAGTAGTCATTTTTTTGTTGCATGTACCAACTATTTTCTATAGTTTTCTATAGAAAATAGTTAGTTTTCTATAGGAAAAAGTCTATTTACTGTGCGGCCGTGAGATGCAGTATATAAAGTGCTTACTGGAAAGTACAGTCACCTCATAGTCTGAGTTGCTAATGGCCACACAGTGGCTTGTGCTGCAGCCCACACAGCAGATTTAATGTCTGGAATCAAGCTCTGTATCAAATGCAGAGTTGGGGAGAGTTTATTGTCACTCCCTGATGTCCTTTAAAGCAGCAAACTTGACTTGTAAGGTTTTGTAACACGGACTAGCAGCCAACTCATGATTAGTCTTTTGAAATGAATTGGCGGAGGAGGATACCCCGTAGAAAACAAACACACTAATCTTTGCCCCCTTTGATTGCAATGAGGGGAAACGCATCCACATGAAATTCGATAATTATTTCTCCACATGTGCATCATTAATGGCCTTTTTATGCAGCTATCATGCTGGATGTAGGACAGCTGCCTTCCAAAAAAAAAAAGAAAAAAGCTCTGATTGACTTTGTTCAAAAGCCCGCCAATTCCTTTGATGTGCAGAGTGGCATTGAGCAGCACAGGCTCAGAGAATCATCCAGTTCAAATTGAAAAGAACTTAATCTCTTCCTGTCTTGGTAATGTTATCAGACTCTTGAAGTGCTCACCTTGAGAGAACATGTGAAGGAAAGGTTATTGGCGGCATGTTGGCCTGCCCTGAGCTCAGCGATGACTCAAGCCTTGATGCGGATCCACATGACACAAGACGGTGTCATGAGATGTTGAAGACTCACTTTTTGCACTCGGCACTACGGCTCCTGTTCCCTCCCTGACATTTAGAATCCAGAGAAAACAAAAGCTCTACGGTGTTTTGTTGATTTATCCGATATCAGGTAAACTATTTTGAATGCTTCAAGGTTTGCAGTCATATTTAACACATTCTGAAGAGCTCACTCTTGTGCTCTGAGCAATCTGCTTCATTGCTCTCAGGGCTGTGAGCATTGCATCATGCTGAAGGGCGATAAAGTCTAATTTACAGTCTGTGGCCTAACGCGCCGCTCTTAATGACTGGGCGGTAAATGAAAACAAACAGGGTGGCTCACAGGTTGCCATTATGTAATCCACATGCTGCCATAGGGAATGGCCGCCCACTAACACCACATGGCTCGCCGTCAGCGCCTGGCCGTAATGAGTCAGCGTTTGTGTGTAAGTGTGAGCACATGTGTGTTCGCGTGTGCACGCTCTGCTGTGAACGTTCTTATAGATAATTGCGAGAACAACAAAAAAAAAACTCCCACATCCAAAATCCAATGGAAATCAATTAAACTTTCCGTGATTGAAATGCTCAAAATGCACTTAGTCCTCCAGTGACCCATCTCTCCATACCTCAATTGTTGAGAGTAATATAAAATACACTCCGCTCTCACAGACAGGCCCCTTAGCACAACAATAGATATTATTAACTGCTGAGAGAGTTTTTATCTCTTTCTGTATTTTAATAACTGGCCAGTGTTTGGAGGGCTATACGAGGAATGCGCAGCACAGCCTCGAGAGAACCGCTGGCCTCGTCTTTCAGCTTTGTGATGAGAAAAACAAACTCCCACTTTAAATTAAGCAACTGAAAATCAATTAACCTCAAACGTAGGAGCGGTCCATCCCTCGGGTCTTCAGGCAAGATTTTTGCAGGATGATGCAGCGTGCCTCATTTAAAGGTGATATTGTAAGTAGCGCTTGAGTTGTTTATGCGTTTCTGGTGTGCTGTGCTCTTTATTACCTCACGTGAATGTGCTGTCATCGCACTTGATTTGCTGTATGAAGGTTATTTATGGCAGACTGATACAAATCTTAGATAAATGATGAGTGGTGAAGCCAGCTGCCTCCAGGACAGATTGGATTGACTCGAGACACACAAGGTCCCTATATTTACTTTTAAATATTTTCTTGAAATAGTGTCTTTGTGAAAGCCTTTGGAAATGTTTGATTTATGTTTTTTTTACGACTATTTATTTGATCTTACTCATCTTGCTGTCATAACTTTCTTTGTACCATTGGCCTTTGTCTTTATTCTAATTTGATCTGCCTCGTTTGATTTTATTTGCACAATTTCATTTTGTAAGGCACTTTGTAACAAAAGTACAACATAAATAAAGTTTATTATTATTATCATCATTAATAGGGGGGCTTTTCCAGGAAACATTTCTTCTCAATTATAACAGATACAGCTCTGGAAAAAGACCACTCCAAATTCTCTACATTTATGGCATTAACTAGGAAATGTATTAAAAAAAAACCAGCTAGATGGCAAAAGACAGTGCTAGTAGTGCCTCAAAAACAGTTGGAATAAAAAAAAAACTGTTGATAATGCCAAAAAAGTTGAAAAGAAAAGTTTTGAGTGAGGAAAAGATGGGTTCGATTTTGGCTTTGCTGGCAGAGGGATACAGTGAGCATCAGGTGGTGTCCATTCTTAACATTTCAAAGACGGCAGTTCATAAGAACAAGATCAAGCAGAAGACTTTGGGGACAACAAAGCTACAGACTGGCAGAGGGCAAAAACGGCTCTCCACTGAAGGCTAACACATACAGAAAAGTGTTCCCTCTCCCAGGACTGGAAGAAAACATGACGTCATTGTTTTCTTGCAGCCCTGGTTTGGGAGTTCTTGCAGCTTTCTCATGACATCTTGGCAGAACTTTTTTCTTGTCTGTTGTCCAACAACTATTGTGTGATTGGTCAGAAATTTGAATTTGACGTGTGCTGCAGTGGGACTGAGGACTTCCCAGAAGTTCTGCACTTGAGTTTATCATGAAGTATGAAATGTCCTGGCCAGAACGAACTCAAGAAAATGAACACATTTCTCTGTTCTTGCAGAATATTTAAGGCCCTTGACTGGGCTGCTCCTGTTGAAGCAAATTGTACATTATAGACTATAATAGATAGAGAATCTGATTTTATTATAGAATAACATCTTTGCAAGTACACTGATCACACAACAATCTCAGTGAAACTAGGTGGGACAGACACAGTGTTCCCAAAAACAGGAAACTGACAAAGGCAGGACAACGTTTTTGGAAGTCATCCCAAAATCCCACAGCACCAATCCTGAAGAAAACAGGAAGGGACCACTAGAGAAAGCAGACTCACAGACTCTCACACACACAAACATCCAAACCAATCACATGATTTTACACATGACTTCAGGTATAAATAGTCCTGACATAGAGATAGAACAGGGCTGTTCCACCTAATGTCTTGTCTGTACGTTGTCAATTTAATCTGAATATGTTTGATTTAATCCCGCACAAGGCTGTCTCAAGAACTCTTGTCGTCTCCAAGTTTTTTCCAAGATTTTCCGCAACATCGCCAACTCATTCGAATGTCATTCTGCAACAAAAGGAAGTCATCAAGTGACCTTCAAAAGAATGGCGAACAGGAGCTGGGGTGAAGTGCACGGCTCTTAAGGTCAGGGATGAAGTCGTGCAAAGATAGAAAAAAGCTCTCCAGGCTGAGGTTTGCAAAGGACCACAAGGATTGGACTGTAGAGGGCTGGAGTGAGGTCATCTTCTCTGATGAGTCCAATTTTCAGCTTTGCCCAACACCTGGTTGTCCAATGGTTAGACGGAGACCTGGAGAAGCCTACAAGCCAAGTGTCTCGCACCCACTGTGAAATTTGGTGGAGCGGTGCTGATCTGGGGGCGCTTCAGCAAGGCAGGAATCAGGCAGATGTGTCTTTGTGAAGGACACATAAACAAGCAGCGTACAAGGTTACCCTGGAAGGAAACATGATTGAAAAATGAAAAAAATCCTGTCAAGCCTGCTACTTGTTTTATATCTCACTGTCTTCATCACTCTGAAATCATTAACACACCAAATGTTGAAGATGACTCATTTTCACTCCTGCCATCTAAAAAAAGAGCTACAAATTGTCTGATGTTACTATTTTTAAGTTACATATTATAGAAAGGGCATGAGTTTGGCTTAAACAGCATTGCTAATCTGGAAACCTATTTCAGTTGCACTTTGCTGGAGGAGGGTTCACAGAATGAATGTTTGGCTGATGAATCTGATGAATCCCTTTGATGCAAATCAAAGTAAATGTGGTCTGTGCATCTTGTTTAAGGGGATATTGGCAAATGGTGACAAGGTGTGACCCGCTCCCTGTCACACAGTGGATGTGTTTATGCCAATATTCATCTGAAAGGCTCTTTGTCTTATACCATGTAAGAAACATGGATTATTATTCGAGTGTTTCTTCAAATTTAATCAGAGCGGAAAACTTTTAATGGCTGGTTTGAGGCAATCTTTTTACAATTTATTTTAAGACACTGTGGTTACACGTCTGTCCAGTGAAGCTTAACGATGTTCAAATCAAACCTTTAATGGTTTGGGTAAGACACAGAATCACATCAAATTAATTGTCTGTTCTGAGATGAGCTGGGAAGCATGCTCCATAAAAAACATTTCCTTAATTATCTGTCATTTGCTTTTGTTGGAGAAAAAGGGCTTATGATATTTATTTGTAAAGGCTTGGAAAAATCATAGTCTCACTATAGAATTACACATGATTTAGATTATAAATTCGAAGTTACCCCTAATAAGGGACAGGACGGGACCAGCACGGACCTGCCGGGACCTCACACTCTTCTTTATGTTTTTCTTTCAAGTTTTGTGTCTTTTTCCAACATGATAAATGATCGTAATGTCCTCCCTTGTTATTATAACGTTTATATTGCTAATCAGATTTTTTTTCTGATGACCACAAAGGCCACAGGCTTTGGTCAGTCCGCCCCTGCCTTTTATTATCACTGTTATATGAGTAAATGTAATAAAGATCAGATGATTATTAGTGAGTTCACTTCACGAGTTCATATTTTTTTTGAGAAGGATGTAACATGGCTCCAGATTCAGAGTAATCCAGGAGGAAATGTAGGAAATATAAAGGCAATAACCAGTGCAGTGACCATTTATTGACTATAATACTGAAGTCGGTGGTCATTCCTATTTAAAATTCTCAGCTGAGTTCTGGGACCCACCCCAAATAACTGGCCGCTCGACGGGATCTCAAAAGGTCTGCTGTCGTCTCATAATATCATAACTGCGGGTGCTGTCTGCCAACTGTGGCTGTTTTTGATTAGAAGCAGGCCACAGGAGACACAGCGCGCCAAGGTCCAGCTGTGGCAGGTCGCGGATGGGCTCAGGATTCAGCAAGAGGGAGGGGGGCTGGCAGCGTCCACACCCGCAGGGACACAGGAGATTGAGACGGGGCCTTCTGGATGTGTAAGGTTGCCAGATGTTGTCTGGAGCAAGTGTAAAGCCACCCGGCCCAGCAGGAAATAGCCTTTGTCGTGGCATCCAGTGGGCTTCACATGCTGGGCTCTCAGCTGCCTGAGGTGGTGAGCTTGTTTGCTCCCCACAAGGCTGAATAACTAAATGTTTATTTGTCTATTTACTGCTCAGACATACAGAGTAGTTACCAGGCACGCATACCGAATCAGCCTCCTTCTGTTTCTCTTGTTCATTCTAAACCCGCACGATACTTCAAGTACACGACACGAGTGTCTAAGACTATGACAACTATGCCAGACTTTCTAACTTTCCTGGATGATGAATGATGTAAGTCTTGCCACACACTCCGGAGTCACAGGAAGCTGCAAGTGCCACGTCATGTCAAACAGTCTGTGATCTTAGATCACACTTCTCACATTCCAACTAAAAGGTCAAGATCTTACCACAAAATATCACCGTGTTGCCATGGTAACATTGTCAGAAAAGTTTAGTGAGTACAGCTTTAGAGGTGGCACAATCCACCCTTTTTTTTGACAATGGCATCATTCAGCGTTTTTTGGACCGTATTGCATTGAGAGCTAAATCCGTAGAGGAATTATGTGTAGCTTTGTCTGATGTTAGAAGAATTCTGTGTCTTTGTTGTTTGTTATTGTTTTTGTACTCTGTCTTTTCCTCTACCACCTCCTCCCTTCTATCATATCTGGGAGCCTCTATCTGATTTTCTTCTCTTTTCATTGATGTGTGTGCACCTCATACTTTGGCTGCTATAATGTATCAAATCCAACCAGATACGGCTGTATCTGAATGCTAAAGACCAGTATTTGCGAGAAAGGTCAACAGTTCATGAGTGCACTGTTGCAAGGCTGACTCTCACATTGCTGAAGGAGTGATGTGCCCCAGTTATATTGAAAACTTCCTGTTTTTTATCTCTTAAATTTGGTGTGCATGAACTTATTGTTGACTATGTTTGCTGCAAAATAACTTCCTCCTTAGAAATATTAAAGGTAATGACCTCAAAACATCTGAAAATAAATGCATCTGGGTGGTGATACTTTAAGTGTAGCCCTGGTTTAACTTATTCGTTTACAATAGTTTGTATATCTTATGGAAAGTTCTGCATTATCCTACAAATATCCAGCAATAAAGAATGATCAATGTGCCTGCAGAAGCCCCTGCAGTGCAGAAACTGTTCAGGCAACAAAACTACTTGGTTAGGTTTAGGATTACATGTGGTTTGGGTTAAAATTATGTTTTTTACATGATGTTAGTCAAGTACGTAAGCTAGCTAAAAAAAAGTCTTCTTGGTTAAATTATTGTGTTTGTTCCTAACTTAGACTATAAAGTATATACATTATGTTAGATACATTTCACAGAACACAATCAGCAATCTCCTGGATAAAAACCTGCATTTGTTTTAAACATCCATCCACCCCAACCTCTTCCCTGCACGCACTTTGTAGCTCTTTATACTGCTTCATCACACTTCCTCTTTAGAAGCAGCTGTGCACATCCTGGCACATAGCTCATCAGGTTATATACAGATTAAAATGCATTACTTGTGAGTATGTAAGTATAAGTATAAACAGTCAATAAGAAGATACAGCTGGTAATTTATATGTGCTGGACTACACTGACCAAGAAACTAAGTCTGAAACGTGTTCAGCACAGCGGCACTTAACATGCATGACCTGAGTGATGATGCCCTCGAATAAGAAGAAGTGCAGTGGCTCGGCACATAAACAGGTCCACACCGCATATTAATCACACAATATCAAGCGAGTACTGCAAACTACTACCTAACAGATGTTTTATTTTATTGTGTTCACAGTCCATGAGAAGCTTAACTACAGAATGTACGTGCAACCGCACAAAATAAGTAGGATGTCCATCTGTTCTGTTACCCTGAACAAACTTTAAGTAAAGCCTATTTTTATACTAACAAGAAATGTATTAAAAGGAACAAAAGTGCACATTTAAACTGAACTGCAGTGTAGATACAGAAGTAGATTTGAATATGCCCAAACGGAAGATTTGGTTCAATGAAATATTTTTCACATTTCACACATTTGTATATTCATTTGTGTTCTCTTCACGCCTCAGCCAAGCTGCTGGGGGTCAAAGCACATAAAAGAGTATGACGCACTACACCACTGCTAAATACAATTTGGAAATTGTGTGCAGTGACCATTTAGTGGCTCACTGTGTTTAAAACTTTTCTACAGACACAGAGAATCCTGCTTGTTAGTCTTGTGGGTACTCATACATATGTATACAAGCTCACACCTATGCAGCTTTGCATACATACATGTCTAAAGTACATATTTCTGACACCTTTAGATTTGCCACCTCTAGTGTTTTCACTGCTACAGGATGGTCCAGTGTTCCAGGAGCCTATCGATTTTCTCAGATTCATGTAAACAGCACCAACAATGGTCAGCAGAAAACATAATTCAGGAAGATAGGTTGTTGTATAACCTTGTAATGTTTCTGAGCAAACAGATTTTCGATCAATGGAAATGTGTCTCTGTGCATAATAAGCTAAGATAATAAAAATAACATAATATATCATAATAACTGTCCTTTTCTTGATGGGCATAAAGAAAATAAATTGACGCTGGAGGTTCAGGGAAACATTGACTGTCCACTAAATGTACTTTTTACCACTGACACACTCAGATTATTTTCTGTGTCTGACAACAGTAGGTAAAGGATCCGCCAAATACACCAAACTCCTTTGACAAAAACAGTAATTTTACCTTATTACCTTGTTAAAACAAAATAAAACAAAATCATCTTGGTTTGTCTTTCTACCACTCCAACAACCCCTAACTCTGGTTTGGTACATCATTAATTCATCATTTGTGAGTGTTAATTTGTCTCTGAATGACTTTTGACTCATTGAATTAAATGTTTTTCGTGACACATAGAATGATGATTTTTCATTGGAGTCTGGTTTTACTCTTTAACAACTGTCAATCTCTGTAGGGATCCTGAATTTTATTTTATTTATTTATTACAATAATTGAACATATTCATCATACCCTCAGTTGCTAGTTAATGATGTGCTTTATACAATGATAGTTCCATAGGTTTTTGCAGCCATCAGACCAAGAAAAAATAGAAAACCTCTTTCCTGCATGTATGGGTAATAAGTGTCATTATTGCACATACTCAACGCACATAGTTGTAACCATGATGAGCTCGAAATCTACGAAATCAACCTGAAAATGAAGAAAAAAAGTCAGCGTCGGACCTATTTTTTTATTTTTCTGTTGAGTTTTTCGGCAGGCAAAGTCATTATACTGCCCTCCACGGGTCATTTGCAACACTCTATCGAGTTGTTTAAAGTCCAGTACAATGGAGAAAGTTAATTTAGAAAAAATGTTCTTCTCTCTGTGTGATTGGCCAGTCTGCGTTCGAGGGGCGGGGCTTAGCGAAGAGTACCTGGATCAAGGTTTGACATGACAGGAACTGTGCAAGTCGCATAGTTTGATGCTGAAGGACCAAGATATGGAAACAGACCACAACACACGGGGATACACGTCGAGTTTAACCGAGCCACGGACTCAGGTGGCTACAAACTAAACTTAAAGTTGCGGCGAACCGGCTAACGTTGCAGAGTTGACATTATTGCAAAAGACAAACAGATAGCCAGCGTCCTGCGACATACAAACACATGCGAGCTCTAAAAGTTGGCCTAAAAGAAGAATATCACATCTGTTCAGTGCCATGGGTTTTTATACTGCCGTGCCAGCCAGGAATAAGAAGAAGACACACCTGGTTTAAGGTAAGACAGCTTGCTCTGTTTCCACGTGCTTATTGTTGTTAATGAGCAATGAGTGCAACAGTTTCTGCTGCTCCCTGATCAATGCTTTGCTCATCAGCTGTCTGTGCATAGTTTCAGTGTGTGCAAGGGTGGCAGGCTGATGGATTTGGATTGAAGAGGCAACATGTGGTTATAATTTGACAGAGAAACTCACCAACAGATGTATTATGATTCACTGGTGTGCAGAGAGCAAGTAGCTGTGTCTGCTTTGATGCAACCCTGCATGTGATTTTATTTCACTGATTAAATCCCGTGTTTTGGCTGAAAGTATGAATTTCATTGTGCTGACATTATTGATGGTGCGGATGTTCTGCTTCTGTGTGTTGCCCCGCAGGCCCCTGTGTGTGCTTGGCAGCCTCTGTGGTTTGTGTTGTGGTGAATGACATCCTCATCTCACCCAAATATCCAACCCTGAGAGACAGTTTAGATGTGGGCACCAGAGAATGTGGAGGTTTTGTGTCTCCTTGTGTTTGTTCTTCACTTGAAAAAATGTGGAAAAAAAACAAGTTTCCCTTGCTGCAAAATTGATTAATTAATATTTCTTATAATGCTCGCTTGTTGACGTTTTAACAATGGATGAAAGATATTTAAGGTAACTGGCACTTTTTTAAAATGTTGTTGTATTATAGCTTCATGAGATTAAAAATGGCTGCAGTATGGTGTATTTTAGCAGTGTTTCAAGGTTCAGTATGGTAACTTTTATAAATATACAATTTTATTTTTGCTCAAGCTGTCAGATACTGGCAGTAGTACATGACACAGATAATCTATGAAAAAATCAGGTTCCTCTGCCTCAACCAACAACCAACCAGAGCCATGGAGCCTCTAACGCGATGTCAGTCACTGCTCGTGAACTCCCATCCAACTGTCAAACTAAGCAGCAACTCAAACTCAAATATGATTCAAGATTCTGTAACTGCATTGCCTGTTTCTCACCTCAAATGTTTTTAGAAACATCCGTGTTTAGCTGTTGAATATGAAAGTTTGTGACCCGGCTGCCGTGTTAAAAACAGCCGAGCCAAAACCAAGCACTGCCAAAAAGCTGGAGCAAACTTTCTTGTTTTACAGTGCACTTAACAAGAGCTGCACTCAGAGAGCACTGACCTCTGCCAAGGCCAGTGGTGCATTGACATTTCCCAAGTTGGGAATGACTTAATGAGTAATTGTTATTGCTGCAGAATGCAGCTTTCCAAGTACCACCCCCGTGACCAGCATCAGGTCAACCCTACTCAGCTATGGATAGTTCACAGTCAAGTAGACACATGCTCTTGCACTTTTGCTTCATTTAACCTCCTCTTACTATCTTGCGTTCACCGTTTAGGACGTAACTAATCACGGATTGGCTGGTGTAGTGGTGACACTTTCGGGTTGGAATACGGCTTTCTCCCACAGTCCACAGATTATCTTAAATTGTCCGTAGGTGTGAATGAGAGCAGGAATAGCTGTTCGTGTCTGCCCTGCCACAGTCTGGTGACATGTCCAGGATGCATGCCCCTTCTTGGCCAATATCAGCTGGGATTGGCTCCAGCCTGCCACCACCTGAGTTCAGATAAGTGGTTAAAGTTAATGAATGAATGAATAGATAATCATGGACGTATGTGTGCGCTTTGTTCATAAACGTGGCATCAAAAGGTGAATATCACAGAAAAGCAAAAGCTTTTTTGCAATATTTTAGGTATCTCATACTTTTTCGAAATGTAAAATGTTATAGCCTTACATAAAAAAATATTGTGTCAGTTCCTCTGCATACCACTAGAGGGAGCATACGTGACGGTGCTCTTGTTAGATTTTGCCGCCCTCTTTGAGGTCACCCAGTAGTCACTGCAGGTCTGGAGCTGATTGGTTGACAGCTCAGATTTTTTAGAAACAAACAGAAGAAATATTGGATTGAGATTGCAGGGACAGCTAATTGAAAACTATTACTCGAAAAGCTTTAGTGATGCACTGCTAAAGGACAGAGCACTCCCATGTCTGTCCTCTATAGGAATCCCTGTATTGTCCCATGGCATCAGACTAAGCAGCTATCATTAGCATGACGTCTGTCTGAAAGTTGTCACAGCTTCCTCTGTCCCCTGAAGGACTCTTTCCACTGCTGCGTGTCCTCCACGCTGACTCAACCTCTTCTCTTCCTGCCCCCCCCTCCCTCTTCCCTCCTTCCCCCTCCCTCCGCCCCTCACCTTCTCCTCTCCCTTTTCATCCGTGAGCCACAGGCTTTCTCTGGCTGCAAGAGGGATTTGGCAACACCAGGATTTAAGACAGCTGTGCCATGTGAGACAAATGGAGCGGAACGTATCCCAGGAATCAGACGATAATGCCGTGACACAGATGTGCCTCCACTTGTTAATTTGTCCGAGCAGATATGCCACAAGCTGTGCAGAGATAGTGACCAATTAGTGAGAGAAAATATCTGATATTGAGGACAATGGTGGCTGAGGTTTTTCATTTTCTTTTTTTAAAATGATGACGTCAATATCAAGAGGTTGTCAATAGCTAAATTTAGATCTTTATGTGCCTTTATGTGTCTTTTCACTCGAAGGACAACCTGTTAAAATCTTCATGAAGAAATTAGTTTGAATAAGTTAACACATTTCATTTCCCTTTCAAAACTTTAAGGACCTAATATTTTCCGCAGACTTTCAATGGTTTTCAAGGACCGTTTGAACCTTGAAATCTATTCATGAGCAAAATGTAATTTGTTTTTTAAAGATCCATCCATTGCAGCGTGCACAATGGAGAATAACTGCACAAAATTCTTTGTGCACAAAGTCTTTCATGTTCTTTGGACCAAGTATCCATCCAGTCAGAGTCGGACTCAAAGTGTTTGCCACATTCAGGAACACAATGCGAGAATGGCAATGACGAGGAGCAGCAGATCACAATGCCTCAGGCTGGCTGACTTTGTGCTATTTTTCAAGGAGTTTAATTCACAACATTAACCACAGTCCTATTTCAAAGCTGCCATTGCTTTCCAAATGCCTTAGGGAAACTTATTTAGAGGCACTAGTTGTACTAGTATTTTTGAACCACAACGCTATTTTGGATCATAATTTCCACTCTTAACTACACAGAACAACATAACAATTTGTATGATAAGCAAGTAAAGAATACATCTCTGTTTATGATAAATGCTTCTAAAATTAAACCCAACCTTTGCCCAAGTGGAGAAAGTAATCCATGCTTTTATTACTCCTCCTCTTCAGAGTGCACTCCCCAGACAGTGAGACCCTAATTACACATATCCCGGTTTCACTTCACTGGGTACCTGTCTCGCTGGAAATTGATTTCCGCGTTTAGCTGATGAATTTTAAAGCTCATCTAGGCCTTGTGCCTACGGACATTAATGGCATTTCAGTCCCACGTGTGGCAGATAACAGCTTGAGATCCTCGGGCGAACTCTCGCGGCTGTATAGTCAATCATGATGGCAAACTCAACTGTTACTTCTTAAAGGTTCCCCGGGGAGATCTTGGCCACTCTAAATGATAAAGAGCAATGTGTTTGTGTGGGTCGTCGGTAAAGTGACTGCATACATTTACATCATGTTTTTTTGAGCTTTCTTACTTCTAGACATGATTGTGCTGCTTCCATAGAGGGACAATACTTGTGTTGCAGTGCAAAATGAGGCCACAGTGAGGGAGTGACAGGAGTGAAAAAACAAAACAAAAAACAACCTAAAAGTGGGCGTGGATCTGGCGTGAAATGATGAAGAGCAGCATAGGATGTCTCTCAAATTGAGGGGGAAACATTTGCTGCCATGAGGTGGCATCAACATAAATAAAACCTGCTTTCTGCTCTGCTGTATGTTATAGAAACTTAGTTGCAGTTATATTAAGCAAAGAGGGTCGTTTGTTCAAATCCAGCTTGAGGCTCTTCTGTGTGGAGTTCGCATGTTCTCCCTGTGTGTGCGTGGGTTCTCTCTAAATTGCCCGTAGGAGTGAATGAGAGAATAGTTGTCTGTCTTGTTGTGGAATAACTTTGAGGCGACAAGAGTTTTCAGTTCAGCCTTGTAAAGGATTTAATTAAACATTTTCAGATTCAATTGAAGTACAGACAAAAGTTTGGAAGAACAGCCTCGGCTATCTCTGTGTCATAACATCGAACATTGTTACAGAAACACTAAGAAATGGTAGGAATTCAAAGTAACTTTAACAGTTCAGATATTGAAAGAAGAACAACTTGGTGCACCAGGAAAAAGTCAGTCAGTCTCGTCAGTCAGTCCTAGTTCCTTTAATTTTATTCCAGATCCTAGTTTAAATTTTTTATATCTGATCAGATTTTTTATGTAGGATCTGTTATGGATCAGTCTCCGAGCAGAGAAGGCTGCTCATATTTCCACTATTTTCAAACTTAATTTTCACACTTGGCGATTTTTTTCCTGATTTTTTTGGCTGACATTTTCTGTGCTTTGCAAAACTTAGATCACAAATACATTTTTGCTTTACCCGGACTTTAAGGGAGGATTGTATTGTGGAATTTAATGGTAGAATATCATAAACTAATAACATTATAGAATCGTCTCATTTCAAACTGTTTCCATGTCGTGCAAGTACACTGATTACACAACTCAATATTCATAACAACACATAAGAGCGTTTGTCAAAATTACTCATATGAGTTTTTTTGCGGTACAGAATGGAGCATTTGCAGTTTCAGTGATTTTATGCTACAAAAGCACTGGTTTAGGACAAAAAAAATCCTGGTAAGGTGTTTTAAAAAACAGTTTAAAAAGTAAATAAATGCACATAAATTCCAGCAGTAAAGTAGTATAGCTACAAGGGTGCTGTTTACTCATCCATCTCCCCTCCCTCCACCTGAGTGTGACATCTCATGCTTTTTAAATGAATGTCTGATGATGATGATGGATCAGCCAGGTACTTCAGGTAGGCGTATACCTGCGTGGTAATGGTGCGGACCCACTGTTCGATGTTCAGGCTGTAAAAGTCTTATTTTGCACTTCTGACCCAACAGTAGTGTCAAATTGTATTGACACATCCCATAGTTTTCAGCTGTGTAAAGTTCCTTAAACACTTAGTCTTGCCTTCAAGTGGTAATTTGTTGTATGGTGTTTTTGTTTCTCTGCTCTATACTTTGAGCAAGTAAAAACTTTTATTTAGCGGGGCATTTCCATTTTCTTGTATTCCCCCTTGTGTCCATGTCACTTGCTAAAACTGTCAAACGTAAAGCTGGAAGCCATTTAAGAGGAGTGTGAATTATTTAGAATAATAAAAAAAAAAGTCTTCTTGTCTGTAGAACAAACGGCAACACAGTTTGTCTAATCACATCTCGGCTTCTGTGTCGGTTATTATGAGTGTCTTCCTCTTTCTGTCACGCTTTCCCCTGGCAGCACATCTGTATGTTTTGAATGGGTTTTGTGGAGACAGTTGGCATGAAATAACCCCCACTGGCTCTGAATGCCACAGCGATCTAGCATTCTTTTTGTCCTCTCAGCCTTTCCCTCACTCACTGCATCCACATCAGATATTCTTTTATAGCAGTCTCGGAGGGGAACAGGGAGGGAGGCTGCGCACTGAGTACTGACCCACACTGAATGCAGACATTCTCCTCTCTTCCCTGCTCTAATTCCTAATTTTACCCTCAGTACATGTACACACACATGCAGCTCAAAGCCTTCACACTCCGCCTGTTTTTTATTCACCACACGGTAAACCACAATGCTCATTTTCTGTGTCGGTTTAACTCCCACCTGTTTGAACTTCTTCTGTGACCGAGGCTGAGTGACACAGTGAGGCTATTTTTTAAGATTTCTCTCCCTACTTAGAAGGAATGCATGATGTTGCACACACTGACCCCCAAGCTGTCTTTGACTACCTGCCGTATTATTATCTGCAAATGAAGTGCCCTCCCTGACTTTCTGTTTTATTAATTCAGGCCATATGTCTAAGAAGATAATCCTCCAAATGTGTCGAAGGCACTTCTTTGTTTGCCCTCTTGACTTTCCTCCTTGCTCTCTGCTCCGTGCTTGCCTGTTTCTCCACCTGCTGCCTGCTAAAAGGTCTCCACATGCCACTAATTGGCGCCTTTAATATGGAGCAATAAAAACACACATAGACTGCTGAGAGGTCTGGTTTACTCATTAGTATGAAGTGTTTTTTTTTTCCTATTTTCTCTAGTGTTTTTGCTAAGTGATGGACCTCATGTTTATTTAATGACTCTCTGATGGCGCCTGTTGCAATGTCCCTAAAAAAAAGACAGAAGTAGGCTGTGAATGGATCGAAATAATGAGGTCAGAAGAAACAGGGCAGCAAGAAACACTGTGATTATCCATTTTGTTGCATAGGGATCAAACTATACCTAGAACCCTTTTCCACCAAGGCAGTTCGAAGGCAGGTTTGGAGCCGTTGACTGATCTCGAACCAGTTCTTCGACGCTCTGCCAGGAAAACTGGTTCCAGAGCGGCACCAGATTTTGCCGATCTTGAAACACAAACCACTTGGTGGGATTATCGTAACCTACAAGACCAAGTACAACGTGTTTGTTTAACCGCAATATGATCGATACAGGCTAGTGTGAGCAGACTAGCATTAGCAGGCTAGTGTTAGCTTACGACAAAGGTTAACATCGACATCTTAAGTTCAGTGTTAATAAGAATGTAATCGCCATTCATAGCGATCAAGACGTGTTGCACATGTCGTGTTTGGATGCCATTGTAGGCTCACAAAGCCAGGAGCAACATTTGTAAAGAGACAATTTTAGTCCAACATTGTTGTTATTGTTCTTACAAAGAGCAGAGAATTATGCAGGTGCATACAGTGACATAATGTTGTGACTCTCTGGCCTGGATGCCATTGTAGGCTCACAAACCAGGAGAAAAGAGATGATGTTGTTAGTCATTGTTGATATTATGCTTGCAGAGAGCATAGAGACGTGTACAGTGAGGTAATGATGTGACTCTGTAGCCTGTGGAAAAGCAAACAGGTTCTGAGAAGGTTTGCAAGTTGAACCAACTGTGAACCAGCAGCAGCAGCAGCAGCAGCAAAAGAACCAGGTTCATGTTGGTCGAAAAGGGGTACAACTGCCAATCATCCTTTGTTTTGAAAACTTATAGTTTAAAAAAAGAGCCATTGCCAACAGTGTGAGGTGATTTCTTTTTCTAACTATTCGTATCAAGGTGTTGTATGAAAGTAAAACTGAATAAGAGAGATTATTAGTGTGGCTACAATGCAACTTTATCTTCCCATTTTGATACCCTAACTCAGGGTATGTGCTGATAAGGCTTTATTTTCCCAGATTCAAAATCTGTGCGCCTCACTGTGTAGAGCTGACTGGAATGATTTTTATGTAAGGTAACATGAGGCCAGAAACTGAACTGCTGTGGCAGTAAAACTCCATCTGCAGCTGGCTGTGACTAGAGGAATTTAGGTAACGGTGGAAACCCTTAATTTTATATGACATGTGAGTAGGGCTGTAGTGGATGTCATTATTTTACAATTCAGAGCTTCTGTTGAGCTTTTTTCGAATAAAGCTTTGAATGTCTGTCGACATTGTCACGCTAAAAATATCCTTAAACAAAATCCTCAATTTGAATAAGGTTGATTCATTGGATATAATGAGTCAGTCTTTCTTTTATTTTTTTTTTAAAAAGAACTTTCTTTAAAAAATGTAATTCATCAGTTTCCAACTGAATGTGCGTCCCTTTGTGTGTCGGAGAGTAGAAGTCAAAGAGTTTCTTGATGGTTAACCATTGAAAAAAATATTATTATGCCTACAGTTTTTTCTGCACCAGAAATACTGCAAAATAAAATGACAAATATCGCTTAAAAACGGCTTGATTTGTAGTTTTGGCTTGCTTACGTTTATGATCAGGACTAAATCCAAAATACTCCTAAACAGGGACAGAGGCATTTAACTTTCTTGATAATCCTGTAAGTCACCATCTTCCTCAGCACAGCTGCCTGTTACACCAATAAATACTGACCTCTGGTGGTGCATGCTGTTCACTACGAATAAAAAAAATACAGCAACTCTATCAGTTTAATACAAAAACTGCAAGAGAAGCGTCTGTATTTTAAAGAGTATTGAATTACTCCGCTGTACCATGACATAGTGATAGTGCCCAGGCCTACTCCAACAGTCCAAAAATGAATATCACAAATATGGAAGCTGCCATCTTGTGCTCAGAGTCTGTGACTAGGTAGTGAAGCCTCGGTAGTGAGGACCCTCTGAAAAATAACCCTAATCATGAGTCGATCTCAGCTGTCCTTCACATTTTCACCCAAAGTTTATAGCATCAAATAACTAATTAAAACCTAACTAATCAGAAAAATTAACACTGGAACAAACATCAGTGCGACCTTACTACCTAAAACGACAGGAACAAGTAATTTTACATGTAGGCTACTTAATAACTTTTAACAGATTGACTGAAATTCCATCCACTTACATTGGAAGGGCAGGACTTATGACCTTTACTAGCCACCAGGGGGTGGTCTGTCTGTCTGTTTGTTACTCGATAATTCATGGACGGATTTGGATGAGATTTCCAGGAAATGTCCGCAATGATACCAGGAACAAGCGATTTAATTTTGTGATCCGTTGACGCTATCATTGGTTATAGCACTCGCTGTCTGACCAGAAGCTGCACTCGCGAGCTACCTTGGCGGAGGTCTGCGCTCTCCAAGTGCTTTTCTAGTTGGGAGCTGTCATATCATCCATCCCCAGATCGAGCTAATCAAAACGGGGCCTCCTTGCACTACTAACAGGAGATTGACACTTGATTATAAAGAGGCCTTGACACAAATTGATTTGTACTCACACTTCTCAATAAACCATTGCCTTTCCAAAGCAGTTGTGCATGCTTGTGATAATGATACAGCAGGAGAATTGAATGCCTGTCAAGTCATTGAATCAGTCATCTGATCCGAAACATATATATATATATAGGATGTGTCCTTCATATTTCAGTTGGATCAGAGAACATGTCTTGGTGACATGGAGATTCATTTGTACTGTCTGCTATAAAGCCTCTGCATGTGTTTTGAACAATACTATTTCTTCTGCTGAGCATTTCTGTAGATAATTTTTTTTTTTCTCTATGGTTAAAATTAGCTACCAATAGCAATACGGCTTCTTTTAAACGAACGAAAAAAAAGAAATTCTTTGTGAGGTTGGAGAACTTTTTTGGGCTGACACTGGCTGTCTGTAAGACAATATCTGTTTCCTCTTTGAGATCTTACTCTTTCCTCAGTGTGTGTTGTTCCTGTATCTCTGACGGGGTGCAGCGGTGTGTATCTTGCAGTTTGACGTGTGAACTTAAAGGGAGACCTTCCTCTGCAACCGAGCCCTGCGTGTGCACGCGTGCAGGGAGAAATCTGTGACTTAACACTGAGTCACTGTGTTTGTGTGTATCCGGTGTGTGTATGTGCATAAATGTGTATTTGATGTTCTCGCTCCCTATGAGGACGGCTCGGTATCATTGTCTGCGACTGCTGCTGGGAAGACTTCTTTGGCTTCTCATCCGCTTTGGGCTGACAGAAGGGGACTGCTGTGTGACAACTCATTGATGTCTAGATGATCTAAGAGGACACTATCTGCTCTTTCCCTCTCTCTCGCTCCGTGTGTGTGCGTGCAAGAAAGAATAAGTAAGTTTGAAAGAAGAATTACGGCTGATTGTCTCTTTGAGGGCAGCTGAAATCTACAGTATGCCACGGCTTCTTCTGTTGTGTCTTAAATTTCATCTGCATCCTCCACATTGAAAACGTCAGTGAAATCCCATCACAATCTGAGAGAGAAGGAGTAAATGACCACAGTGGTACCCAACTGCTGCTGCAACCTCAAATAAGAATAGTTGAAGTGACACACTTGCATGCGGCAGAAACATTCAGTGGCTTACTCCCACGCATGTAAACAGATACAGTACATACCAGCAGAAATGAACAGGTGTGCAAAGGCCCAACAAACAAAAACTCAAAACTGGCAGGAGCTTGAAGTAGAAAGTAGTTTAACCTTTGTCTGCAAAGTTACTAACTAAAAGTTTAAACTAAAATTGCCACCACACAGTATCTTTAGCTCATATAGAGCACATTTGCATTGGATTCAACAATATTTACGGGGAGTATAGGGAAGTAGATGCATTGTGATGTGATTTTTTTTTCAAGAATAAGCTGTAATTTTGCAGCATGGTGCATAAGATTAACCCGAGGAGGCAGCAGCAGTAGTAACTACGTTGCTTTAATTGACTTTTGCCGGAAGCATTTTTTCTGTTTTACAGTTGGAGAAAGTTTGCCGTTAAAGATGTCATGAAGTCTTAAAGCAACTAGGAACCGTCTCAGTTATACTCAATGCCTCCATATGACCTGCATAAGCAAACCATCAGTGAAAACATCGGCTGATTCTGTATCTCATGGAGTCACGGGGGTCTCAGGACATTTATACAAAGACAAAAGGACACATTGTTATTTCTAAGAACTTTAAAACGATAAAACTATGAATAAGAACAAGAGCAGACCCCCACAGACATTCTCTCGGGATTCTTTCAAAGAGGTTTAAAAACCCCCTTGGGGAATAAACCTGATAATCTTCAGTTCCTGCTGTAGCAGGTTGAGGGGGCAGAGTGAGAGAAGTCCCTTTTATCTCATTCTGTACGGACTGAGGGGATGGAGAAAGTAATGAAGCCCTGAGAGTGTAGGCTGTGACAGCACTGTAGGTGACATGTAAGAGGATAAACAAGTGGGCAGCAGTCCAGAGATGGATTCATAGATGAAGTTATAAAGTTCCGGGCATGGAGAATTATTGCCAGTTGGCCAAAAAAATACAGAACATATTGGTGTTGAGGGGTTTACACCAGGTTAGAGGTCTGTGATGGACAGAGTGAGCTGAGGCATTTGCTTACAAAACTTCCCAAAAGAGTGATATATTATCTATATTTATCTTGGTGGCTAAAATAAAGTTTACTCAAACATTACCACTTTAGACCACAGGGGGCACCAAAATCAACACAAAATGAAAGTTCCCAGTAGTTGCTTTAAAGCTGAAAAACACTGTTTTAATTTATATATAATATTCTCTTTCAATAGGGAGTTATTAAACCAGGAAGTAAGTTAGCATTTTAGCACACTGGAGTGTTAAACTCGATGAGGAATTTGAATGGGTTTGTGGTTAGATACCTTGAATAAGGACTGTGGTTTACACAAGCTGAAGAGATGTTCACATTTTTGTTTTTATACATCATAAAATACATCAGTAAATACCCCTACTTGTGAATTTTTATGTTTAACGTGCCCTTTAAAAGGTGAATCCTAACAAGTGGCTAAATGAGACTACAGTGGTTGTGGCGCCCGACATGAACTCGAGATTAATAAAATAATGATAAATTATAAGGCTACAATTTTGCTGGTTTGTCGGAGACTGTCTCAAGCATAGGTAGAGATGATTCTTTCGGCTGCAGTAACGCTTCAAACATCATAAATGTGTTCATTTGTGAAGATTGTAACAAAACATGTAAGCATCAGAAACAAGTGTTGGCCACAGAGTTTATTTTCTGCAGTGATTCAAAATCCAATGCAAAAAAACCCATGGACCTCTTCTCAATAGACCCCATGTCGATGCAGCGTGGCCTACAAAAATACATCATTTTGTTTGCTCTCTATGTGCCGAGAATAACTTGTACTGTACAGAAGCCCTTTTTTACATGTTGCCTTGTCCTTGTCAGAACAGCACAGACAAACATTAACAATGGCTCTGTTCAAGTGTCCCTGTGAGCCATGACGGTGTGACAGGAGTGGGTCAGTGTGCTCAATAACGGGACCCTGAAACTGAAGCAGCAACATGTAAATCAGCCATCATTATTTATTTTATTTACACAGATCTCTTACTCTGACACGTCAAAAAGGCCTACTTTTCATAAATATTCTCATGAGTAAGTCATGGGGGGATTAACAGGGTTGTGTTTATTTAATTTGTAAAATTAACAAGGTTGCCAATATAAATAGAGCCGAGCAAGAATATCTGGCATCCGTTCAGTTCAGCCAGCACTGCGAGAGCAGCAGCACTGACACAAAGACTGCTGATAAGTGGGTGTCATCCTGGTGACTGTGGCAGGTCAGTTTGACATGAAATGCAACAATTAGAGACTTTTAAATCTGACTAAATGATACCGTTAGCCTGGAGAGTGAGTGGTTTTTCAGCCAAATTATGTAAAACCAAGGCCAAAGTAAAATGATATAAGTTAATTTGCCTGATTTGGATCCACTCCAAAATTCAATGTGTTCTTCATGGGCCCATGCTACAAACTTCCACCAAGTTTCACGACAATCAGGCCAATAATATATCTGCTGACATACAGACACACAAAGAAAACAAAAGCATAACCTCCTTGGCTGAGAAATTAGTGATGAGAAAGCCTGAAGAACTGTATTTCAAGTGAATATTGAAGATGTTATCTGCTTGAATAAGTAGGTCGTAACCTGAGCTCCTGACGCCATGAAGTGTAATAAGCTCACACACATATTCCAAAACCACACCTCTCCATTTTTGTGTAAATAATGGTTGTTCAGTAAAAGCCTGCAGCTGGTAGACCCCAAGGCTCTCCATCTATACTATTTCTCAAGCACATATGCCATTAAAGCAAAAGGAAAAAAACCCAACTTCCTTTAAATTTCACTGTAAGACGAAAAAGTGCTGTTATAACAGGAAGAGCCCAAAGCTAAAGGTAAGCCGTCTTTGTAGTTGAATACTATCTACAGTAGCACATAATTACGAGATTGCTTCTGCGGAGGCCTCGCGTTTCGGACGTCAGTGCAAAAACAAACACTTTAAAATGAGCTCCAAAGAAACCCGGGCTTTGTTGCATTATTAATGGTCGCACAGAGACCAGATAGGGGCGGTGTAAAGGAAGAGAGGTGGAGAGAAGAGTGAAAAAAGAATGAGAGAGGTGGCAAGAGGGACAACAAGACAGAGAAAGGAGAATTCCAAAAAAAAAGGATGAAGACTGGAGGAAAAATAATCCAAAACAGAAATAAACATTTTAAAAAGAGGATTATTAAGAATAAAAACAAGCAACAAAGGCAGAATGCAGAACGAAAGCATGAAAGTCAACGACACAAGAGGAAAGCAGCGAGACAGAATAAAGTATATTAATCTCATTTGAGCTCATTCAACCAATTAAAGCAACTCCCAGCTGTCTATGCGTGTTTCTGTCTGTGCCCGATCAGCAAGCCTCGCAGCCTGCGCCACCCAAACTCTTAGTACCTGAAGCAAGGAGCTATTTAAGCACCCAGTGAATTATTCAGAAACCTCAGCAGTGTGCTGAACAAACTCTAAAACTGATTGTACCTGAACTTTTTATATCTGGTCCTATGTGTTTTTTTTTGTAGTTATAAATCTCTCTCCCCCCTGTCTTTCTCCACTCTTTGCACACTTACTTATTCTATTATAAACAGATTGGAAATAAAGCAAACTGCAACAGGACAAAGTGAGATTAATGCAGCGTGAGTAGGCTGGAGCTGTACAGATGAGAGTTGTCCTTAGTTATCTCCAATCTAGATACTGTAAGTATTAGAATATCAGGCTGGAGGCAGGAGAGTGGAAAATAGGGCACAGGCTGAGATACAGTGCAAGCTCTATTGATCTATTACAGTGAGCAGTGATTCGCAGGGTGGAAAATGATATGTGAAGGGAGCCGGATTGTTTTCTGGTGGCGTGTGAAATACCTTCACAGCCAGTGATTATGTCCTAAAAGGGATTTTATTAATAAAAGAGATTTTGGAACAGAGCAGGCGATGCCAGATCTTCAATATCTTCCAACGCTCGCGTCAGATGAGCCACATTTGCAACTTTCATAATACCTCAACACCTCCCATTCCTTTGTTCTCTGACCCAGTTTGCCTCCTTTTCCATCCGCTCAGCGTCCCACCTCCAGACTCACCTCAGGGGCGCCATCCCTCTGGCCCGTAATCCTTTCTCCACACAGGGTGCAAACAATAACTCTCGAAGCTAATTCCTCTTTATTTCCCTCGAGTGCAGCGTTGAGTCTGATTTTCAATAAAAAAAGATTTAGTTTCCTCAATCAAAAGCAAAAAAAAAAAGATGTTTCGAACCTTTAAGCTATGTTCTTTCAATCTCACACCTCTCCATATTGTCAATGCCATTGTTCAGTGTTGGTCTGCAACGAATCGGCAAGTTTTATTACCGTTGTTTTTCCACAACGTATCAGCACATCGGAACTTATGTGGGTGTTTCTCAAAACTCACAATTGAGCAAAACACAAAGGGGATACTTAGCGGCGGTTGTGGGTTTATGAAGTTGTATTTCACTCAGTGGATCTCTCTGTCAATCGCTGTATAAGTCACAAGTAAGAGCATCATTTTTTTAAAACAAGAGAAAAGTTCTGTGGCGGGATTTCTTCTTAACACTTTGTGGTTTTATCTCCACCTCGCCATGGTGCTGCTGGCTGACAGCGAGCTCCAGCTGCCAGAGGGGCTTCAGGTGAAAATACTCATCAAACACGTCCATCCATCAGCTCATCCATCCCCCATCCTGCCATCCAACCCTTCCCTCGCTCCGTGTCAGATTCAAGTGCTGTCTAGAGGAAGGCTCGCAGCAGTGTGAGGAACCTGTAAGTCTGGCTTTGGAAGAAAACACAGAAAAATATGTGTGTTTTTCTATTGTGCTCTGGGGGAGGCTATAAAATCGCCTTCTTACGGCACCAAAATGGCTTCATCTTTGTAGAACAAAGACAGCTGGCTCTACAAATCTCACAGAGAAGACACTCAGGAAAGAGCAAATCTGCTCCTTCAGTTTTATTAATGGCCGTGTGGTTTGGTGGCAAAGGCTGCATTACTAAGTATTTTCTGATGGATGGGGGATCATTCTAAATGTCATAAGTAATTTGGATGGATCCAAAATAATTGGATCTGCAGCTCTGCCTTGCACCACAGCTGGATTCTAACAATACTAAAAGTTCATGCAAAAATCACTGAATGACATATCAACAAATACATGTTGTCAGACTTCAAGTGTTGCATTTGTGTTGCCCTGCCTGTGGTCTGATCGATCAGCATGCTGTGACTAGGTACTGGCAGCTGTGGTGGATAACAATGGCGGTTCAGTCGTGTTTCCATCGACACATTTCTATGCATATTTTGAAGATTTACAAAGCTTGATGGAAAAAAAACAACATTTTATAAAACTTTGGCAAATGCGCATATTCGTTTTTACGCTCGCTTGAGATGGCTTTTTTCTTTTTCTTTTTTTCGAAAAATAGTTAACGTGGGAGATGGAAATGCTTCTTTCAGAATAAGTTTAGAGAACATTTAACTCACATGACTGATTAGCTGTTTCCGCTCCGCTGGTCAAGACGAGATGACATGTAAGAACAAGTATAAGTTGCCCAATTTAATTCAATTCCTGAAGACTTCTCTCCATTTTCTCTTGTGGGTGGCCAAAGTTGTCTGATTAGCAATCTCTTCTGTGTTGTTTTTTCTCTCTTGTGCAATCTCTTCTTCCTCTACTGTTTTCTTTCTCCTGTTTACTGACAGATTAGCCTACAGCAACACATCACACTGCCATCTTCTGACCAATTTACGCTTATGCAGCTTTGTTTATTTGCTCTAAAGCAGTTGATGGAAACGTCCCTAATTTTGCTTCAAAATTTGACTCGACTTTTAATGAGAACACAGCTTTTGTCTTCATTAAACAAAAGCAAAGAATGGAGCTGAAGGCTTTTACTCTTCTCCTGACTTGCACATGAGGTTAGCTGCAACCTGAAGACTCGCATAACTTCAGTAACTTCAGGACGTGATGCAACAGACCGACTGAACTTTGCCACTAGGCTTAAACAAAGCCAACCAGGGGCCAGATGGGATGAATTATGTACCAGCTATTTCCCACACGTGAGCTGGAGCTAAAAAACTGAATATGCAGTTCAGACCATGGGTGCCCGCTGTTATCTGGAGATAGCTGGGGGTGATACGGTACAGTGTAGATGAGAGGCAGAATCTAATAACAAAGAGGTTTTCTGATTGATAGTTTTGCAGAGTACAGAGCAAAATGCCCATTAGAGGCACATTCATTACTTTTATGTGATCAATCACAGTCTGTTTTAATAATAAATCATTCTCTGGTGTTTGATAATGATTGAGCCATCGCCGTCGATGACAGTTTACAAGGACATGTGATAAATTAATGACAAGACATTGACTATGAATAGCTACAGCCCTGCATAGTAGATACAAGTGAAGATTGAAATTGTGGTAAAAATTAGGTTTTTCTTTTCATTAAAACAGGTGAGGAAGACGGGTCTAGATGCTGGATGTTGATTTGACATGGCAGCTAAAAAGTGGAATTACAATTTCTTGGTGTGTCTTGTGATGCCATTGATCCCAGAAAGACTTTTCCTATATACTTACATTGTTAAAGAAATGTCTCTAAATCAACACATTTTTTTTTTAGAATGTCACACCCCCTCACACTATGACTCCTTTCACTGTCAGGATTTGACACATTCAGTCTGATAACACTCTGAAAGTCAAGAAGAGCACAAGATTGAATCGTTTTATTCACACTCAAGCAGCGGTGGAAGAAGTATTCAGATCCTTTACTTAAGTAAAAGTACTAATACCACACTGTGGAATTACTCCAACACAAGTAAAAGTCCTGCATTCAAAACTTACTTAAGTAAAAGTACAAAAGTACCAGCATGAAAATGTACTCAAGTAAAGTACACTTACCTCAAAACTGAACTTAAATACAGGTCTTGAATAAATGCACTAAACAGGAAGTAGCTGGAAGTCTTCACTGCTCAAGCCATGTGGGCCCAATAGATGCGGAAGAGAAAGATTCATACGGAACAAGCAGAGCTTCCAACACTGTATCCAGCTCTCTTTATACATCCATGGAATCAACTTTTCCCTCCTTTCTTTTATCGGAACTAAGTTGTTCCCAAATTGCTAGCTTTTAGCAAATAACGCATATACTCCAACACAACTCCCGTCACTGCAGGTGTATTGTTCAGGACCAATGGAAGGGCAGTGCTGCAGTAACTGGTGTTCAAGCACTTTCAAACAAGTTTTGAAAGTGTGCACTAGTGCAATTGGATGAGTGAAAGAGCTCTCATACAGGCCAGAAGTCCTCAGTAGATACTTTCTGTGGAGCCTCTGCAGTGAAGCACATATTCGCCTCTACCTGTCCATAGCCCTGTCCCATAGTGTGTCCCACGGTAATGAATGACATTTAAAAAGCATATTAAATGTTGCTGACTCTCACACAAGGTCCCAGCATAAATAAATCACAAACACAGCCCACATAAAGTCTCCAACCGTACATTAAGTTATAGTCAGCATATACACAAATGCAGCACAAAATCTATCCATATAATATTATAAAAAATGATTACAGAAAAAATATACTGATGGATTTTTATAAGTCGCAGTGATGAATTGTGATTAATTACTCAGCAATGTGCAGTACACTGATTTGCAGCCGTGCCAGATGTTTTTTGCACGTTAAAGGATTTAAAAGTACAAGCTCAGCCGCCATGTGGGGAGGAAAAAACTGTAGAGTAGAGTTAGATGATGTATTGGTCGTTTTATACGAAATTGTGTATGCAGCAATATCAACAAGCTCTCATTCTGTCCAGCCTAGTTTCTGTAGACCATGACCTAATTTTCATAAATGAGTCTCCGCTCATTTGTGTGAAACGTGTGTCAATCCATCTGTTTGTCTAAAATCAATGTAAATACTTGCTGTTGCTTTGTGCGAATGTGATGCAACGTCCGCTCCAGTTCCAGTAATGAAGAGGTGTTTTGTGAATTCAGCTTGAGTGTCAGGTTAGCATACGGAAGGGTGTGTGGGAGATGTCTGTAGAGGGCTGTTACAGGGAGTGAAGAAAATTACTAAGTGCATAATCACGACTGCTTAACAGTTTGATAAAACATAACCGCACTGAATGCTGCTCCGGAGTGGTGCGGCATGTTAATGTGCTGCTGCGGTTAGATGCTACTGTTTGTGGTGTTTTTACACTCAAATCGGTCATCAGTCGATCATGATCATTATGAAGCATCCCTGCAGGTTTGTAAATCAAATCTCATATTAGGAAAAGATACAGGAGCACAGCAGCACTAACTGATTGTTATACATGCTCTCTCCCACAGCGATGGAAGTATAAATATTGGCACCAATGCAGACAGGAAGAATGATCACTTGCAGGTTTTACATGCTCGATATTAAACCATTGACTAGCGTTGTCAATATTTGAGCTCCCCCACTGCGACTGCATCCTTGAACAGAGTGCAGCGAGTGTGTTGCGAGCGCTTCCAGAGGGTGATGCTGCAAATAAACAAACAGGATGCTGCCTGCACTGAGTTCACCAAGACTCCAGTTTGAGTGATAAAAATAACAAACATGAAATAGCAGACTCTGAATCAGTGAAAGAAAAAAAAAATTAAGCTGCGTCGGGTTTAATAAATGACTTTCATGAAACATGGAGCAGACAGAGGAACTGTTTGGCCTTGTTGCTTGTTACAGTATGTGCTGCAGCTCCACCAGGGGTGATCTATACATTATGCAAACATATTTATATGTACATAAATCTAAGATTCTGTAAGTTTAATGATTTCCCTGCTGCATGCTGTTTATGTTTTACATGCATGTGTTGATTCTCTGCAGCAAGCCACTTCTTATATAAATATCGGAAGATGTTTCAGAGCGAAGCACGAAGCAAACTGAAAAACAAAAAAACAGAAAGAAGTTTTAAGTTTGATGTGGAAGTTTTTGTCATTCAAATGTTGCGGAATATTAAACTATGCCCAAAGCACATATTCAGCAACCATCGCCCACATTTCCTCACCCCGGGCTTTATACAGGTTCAGTTTGACTGTTTGACACCCCAGCAGCACATTCCTCTTCTCTAACTGCAGACTAAAGTAACAGGTCGAGACATGGTGAAATTATCATACATCACGATTGTTGTGGCATCGATGTTAAATTCACTTTCTCTAAAGAATTGGGATAAAAAAAATGATGATTTGCAGATGCTTTTGCACCAAGGTCGGTTTGGTCAAATGCCATAAAACTCAAAGTGTTTTTGAAACTAAAGTCGGTCTTCGTTCCGTCACATCGCACTCTGTGATGTGCTTACCAGGCCATCTCTGTGGATGAAATTACTAAAAACCGTCTTCAAGGCCTCAGCGTCTCTTTTTCATGTGAAGGTCTGGATTGAGAAATGCCAGGATGTTACTAATGAACACTGCCTGGAGAGCTCGCCTCGCATGGCTACTCAACAAACTGATTAGCCATTCCTTTTCTACATGTGAAACCAATCAAAGAAGCTGACCGAGCATAATCACTTGATATTTCCTTTAATTCGCCAAGCATTTATTTTTTGTCCAGTTTATGTATGTGTTTTCAATTACTCTTCGGGTGGCGAGTGAAAAAAGGCTGAAGAGCGCAGTGTGAAGCAGTGAACAAACAAACAAAGCTGCTGCCGTCTCTTGATGTTTGGCACGTGCGGGGATAATCGCTCATTAGGCCTGCAGTCTGTGAATGATAGCTCATAGTGATCATGATAAGCCATCATTCTCTTTAATTAGAGAAAATGCATTCATCTTCCGCTGTGTTCTCTGATCACACTGGAGTCTCCTTGGGGATTCTCCCGCTCTCCGAATTCCTCTCGCCTGCCTCATCTATCTGTCGTAAGACGATGTAAGAGAAGAGGTGCACATTGTAATACACTTCCAAGTATTAAAAGAGCCGAGTATTAGTGGAATGAGGATGGCATAAAAATTAAGAAAACCACTTTATCCTCTTTAAGATGAGGCCTAATGTCCTGTGGCAGCTCCGCCCCGGTTCAGGTGTCCTTGAGGTAGATATCCGCCGTGCTCGGGTTGCAGATGTGTTGTCGACCTTGACGTCTGACCTCCATGTTGATGAGTTCACTGAGGAGATTGATTAATCTCTTTTCAGTTGCCTGAGTAACTCAAAAATCCATTGTTTGTCAAATATTGTCGAGCTTAAATGGCTTGACAAACCCAACCATTGGTCTGACTGGCCCAGTGACCTGTTGAATGAAGCTCAGTAATGACGCCTACCTTCACTCTTTGCTTGCTACTGTGTGGAAATAAAGTTGACCCAGATTGTAGAAACCAACAGTGTATCTGTCAAGGAAGCACATTTCTGACTATTTCTTCCTATTTCTCCTCGATTTCTTATTACCACAGTTACCAATATTTAAATAAAAACTGTGATTGAATTCTGACCTTAAAAGCAAAAGTCTAATCAAATCGAACCCTTAGCTTTCTCTTTGGGTCGAAGATTGTGATCAAAGGAATTTGCAGGGATGATGTCACTCAGAAATTATCGCTATATGCGGATGATCTCCTTTTATACATAACAGACCCGGACGAGTCGGTGCCTAAAGCTTTTGAGCTGCTTAATTAATTTGGCAGATTTTCTGGTTATAAACTAAATTTAACTTAAAGTCTACTCTTCCCATCAATCAGTTAGCCATGGGTGGCATCTATTCACACTGCCCTTTAAAAGTCGAGCTTCTATCTTTTACAAATCTTGGGGTGCAAATCACACTTATTTTTAGGCACTGATGACATACAATTTCAGTCCATTAATGAATAGGGTAAATAGGAAATAAATAGGAACCTGGGTAAAATCATCATTCATCATCCAGATAAGGATAATAAATTAATAATCGTATGTTGTTATGTAGCCCAGCCCTACTTCTTGTAGCAAGTGCTCAGCATCATGGACGCAGAGTTTCACATTATTGTTATGTAGTGAACAGCTGTCAGAAAAAACCAGGCTGGCATTGATGAAAGGGACTGATAAGCTTGGAGGCATATGATTCAGACGACTTGGAACAGGTTCTCAACTGAAGCCGGTTATGGAATCCCATCCTTGTTCATTTAGCCTCTTAGCATCCGTCAGTTAATTCATTGTAAGTCTAAAGTCAACAGGAGTTCATGGCGTAATGGTTTGGCATGATCAACTTATGTGCAGTAAGGGTTAGTGTAAGGTAAGTTAGGTTAAGGAATGTCTGCCTATAAGGTGTTCTTCATGCTGGATGAACCTACAGAGGAAAATCACCCAGATTTGAGGGATGAGGTTTTTCAGCTCAGCGTTTCGGTTTTATGGCTCCCAAATTTGCTCTTTTGGTTCAGTCTCACTGCTCATCAACCTTGCTTCCAGCAGCCGACAGCTGTTTTTTTGACAGAAAGTCTCTGCCCATCACAGAACAACAGACTGACATGAGGACTAGCTGGTAAATATAACGGAGCAGTGAGCAGAGCAAGACATATCCCTCAGGAGCCGGAGACCCAAACACAGCCAAAGCAGTAGTTAGGCAACTGTCAGCTAACATGTTTGTTCATATGAGCTTTTAAAAGACGATAATGTCGGTCTGTCAGTGCTGAGTTTACAGCTTGTGACTCAGCTCGCAGGTGGCCGGGACCAGTGAATTCAGGTTTAAATGTACAGGTGGCAGCAGTACAAAGCAAATCACGCTTCTCCAACAATCAACGCCTTTGTTTGTTAGATCTCTAATAAGTGTGGTGAGTCAAACCAGACATTGTAATAAAATCAAAAATGCAGGCCTAGGGGCCTGTCAGCGGCAGATTTTACCGCCGTCGATGACTACAATTTCAACACGTTTTCCCCAAATGTGTGTTGTCACGACAAGGTGACACGTCTGGCTTCACAGACACACAATCCATCTAAGCTCTCGTCGCTCCTTGTTTGAACACATTTTGACTTGACAGACAAAAAAAAGGTCTCGAGTTCTTTGTCAAATCCCTTTATTTTCCATGTTTCCGTTGACAACGCTTTGACAGAAAACAGTAATTTCTCTCCAATCACACCTCCATAGCTGGAAAGCCTGATATACTGCATGGGCAATGAATTTGGACATAATTCAAGACTCCGGCTGCTCTTATTCAAAGAAAAAATCTGCCTTACTCATTCATTTCATGTCAGCACTGGGCTTGAAAAGTGCAGTGTTGTAATTACTAATGGGCCTATTCAAAGAGCACTCCTACGTTGACATTTACACCAGTGCCGTACTAGCATGAGGTTAAAACCGAGCTTTTTACAAACAGAGCTGCACTGAAAACATCGTGCTGTGTTGTAACATTACATACTTTTTCTTACTGTAGTGAAAGAGGTGGGTCACATTTATATGCAAATGCTGTTGACAAATGGTATTTGCAAAGTAAATTAAGTCCATGTACAGTGAAAAGGAAAAAGCCTGAAGTAAATGCTAATATAATAAATGATACTTAACAGAAAATAGTCAATCTACCAAGTCAATTAAGCTGCCGTCAGTGTGGAGAGCTGAGGTGCAGCTGTTGGGGTTGAGGGGCGCAGTGGAGCGTTTGGGGGTACTTCCGCAAGAAAACTTACTCAAAGTTAAAGTTTTAGATAATTTTGGAACATCATTATTACTGTAGATAACGTCCAAACTAGCTATAGCTTGATACTTATTTTAGTATTTACACAACCTATCACAGCCTTCATCTGAGCATTTACATATTCTGGCTGTTTTTGCCCTATAAAAGCATCATGTAAATGAAATTAAAAACTTAAAACAGTTTTTGACACTTTACACAACTGAAAAGTTATTAACCACTATTTTATTGATTTTCATGGGGCTAATAAAGTTATGATGAGATACTTTACGCTGGATGGGCCGCCATTAAAACACTTGCTTGTTTTGGATTCACAATGTCTAGAAAATTAACATCTATTACAGACATAATACTTAAGTGACTGTCTTGTATGTATTTGCTAGCTACCTTTACTTCACAATTGAAAGTAAATGATGAGCATCACGCATGAGTAATCATCCAGTTCTGTCTTCTAACAGAAGGACTGGTAGATATTTCCCTCTCATTGGTGGTGTTTTGTTACGCTTTTGCGCTTTTTTGCTAATCCCGTCCCGCGACTTGGCTCACCACATTGATTTATGGAATATAGCTTGTAGCGATGCTAAAATGCTTTGGTGCAAATAACTGCAGGGACAACCATGTGCCGTAGTGCAAAATAGGTGTATAACTTTTGTGACCATTTATGTTGGCCCAACACTACAAATACATTTGTTTTTACTCTTTACTCATATCAATTTACTTGAACTAATTATCTTGTACAGTAGTACAAAAAAGTGTAAAAGTACTGAACCTAAAGGCTTTGAAATGCTACAACACTCGAAGCAATGCCAATAAAAACCAACAAAAGCAAAGGTGAAAAACAGTTAAAACAGGAGTGTCTCCTTAACAAGAGTTTGATCTTCAAGTGTCTCCTCTACTGAGCGCAGTCGTCCTACAAAATGAAATCTTTCTTTTTTTGATGAAAGGGAAATTGAATTTCCCAGAATGCTATGCCTGGTGGGCACGGCGGCGAACCAGCTGAGCTGAGGGTTCTGTAAACATTTCACTTTCCATCAGGAACACCCTGTTAAAATGTAGTTAAGGGGTGTCTATGAAGATTATCAGTCCTCCAGGTTGGGAGACCTGCTTTTTATTGGTGAGGAGTCCTCTGAGAGGAAAAGATACATTTTAAGAGTTAACAGCAAGTCCACTTGGATAAGTGGTGCAGTCTCATATCTCCAGCCTGGAGTCAGTCTGTGTTTAATAAACCCCAACATGTTCACGCACAGCTGCTCTGCATGATCTATTTGTTGCTGGAAAATCTAGTAAATACCACATAGTGTATAACCAGTACAACACTGTCAACACAAGAGATCCCTCATTATGCAAAAGCAGTACACACATTCTGCTGCTGTTGACTGTAGTGAAAAGAAACAATCTTTTTCAGCTGCTGTGGCTCGATTAGTACAAACGCTGAAAGAGCAGGGTAATGCAGAAGGTTGGATGAGTATAAAGGGCTCGTATTAAAATCTAACACTGTGTCAGCGTCATTACTAAAGTATGCCTGGATGTTGTACTGATGAGCCAGAACACTTTGTGTCCCCTCCAAGACACATAAAAGCTGAAGCGGATTAATCATTCATGCTAAAGGTGCCATAGCCCGGAGTACCAGGCAGCGATGTCGCTGTGTGCGCGGCGAAAAACCTCCGGACCTCCAGCGCTTGTTTCAAAGTCTCCCATCACTACCCCTCGTCTTTACACAGCGGGCTGAAATATTGATCAGCAGTCGTGTCTGTATTCCCTTCACAATCACGCTGCTAATCAGAGCCGTGGATTGCACCTCATAAAATTTCATTTCTTCTCAAGAAACTGTAGGTTGTTTTTTTCCCCTCCATTTGGGATAAATTGAATCTTTTTGCTGGAGCTTTATAAACGTACTGTATTGGCAGAGGAAAAGATAAGAGAAAGTTTGTCGAGATTCTTTGGCCTACTACAGCTTTTGTTTTTTTTGTCACAGTACAAGGGCACAAGATAAAGAGAAGCACATTTGTTGATGATTTCATTATTAAGGCTGCTCTCATGGTCCGCTGAAGGAGGCGGAGAGAGAGAAAGAGGAGAAGGTCGTTGCTGTGCTCCGCTCTGCCTCTCAAGCTGTGAACAAACATCTTTTTTAGCATGCATGATGTGTGCTCGGCCCTTTTTTTGCATTTATTTAGACAGGATACATTCTGCATGCATTGCTACCGTGCTTTATTCCAGCCATAAGACCCGTTTTTCTGAAACATTTCCTCCCCCCTTGTGTACTGAGACACTGTGAGGACACTTTTCCGGCCACTGGACGCCCTCCCTGCCTCGGAAAGTTTTGTATGTTGTGTGGGTTATGAAAAGATCCCATGTGGTCGGAAGAAAAAGGGGGTTGCTGAAAGATTCATAGAACCCTCGTTCAACAGGCGTTTCCATGGCAACACAACAGTCTCTGGCTAAAAGAACCGAAGGCCTCGATGCAGACGCAGTTCCACCACCTCAAAGACCCTTTGATATCTGTGTACAGAGAGCAAACACAGACGCACACAAACACACGGCTCATTCCGTGTATTCTTACATTGTGTCATGTAACGTCGGCGCTCATTGTGTTCCCGCGATTGGAAAATCAGCTCCATCTCGTTCTGGCTTTGCAATAAACGCTTGACTTTATTTCTAACAACTGGAAGGCAAACATTGTTTTCCTCATTTGGATTCAGCAAACGACTTTAAACAGATTTACATGGCGTTACACAGCTGATTAGATGTAATTACTTGGATATGGGATATTTGGGAGAACGTGGGCAAATTGAGTTTTCAATGATCATCTGCGAATTTGTCCTCCCTCACACACTCGCATAGCAGAACAACTCAAATACGCTTCCCTCATGTGGGTGATTTGTTAAGCTGCAACCAGTGGGAATGTGTGGAGGCTAGCTGTTCTTTTTGGACATACTTGTGCTGAAGGACACATTTTTTCTTTTTTTTTCTTATAAAGACGGTATGATCCTTTTCGCCTTTCCTCATATTTTGCCCCCTTGTCATCCATAGACTGAGGCAGTGAACTGTCCGCCCACGCTGCAAGGGTCCCTCATTTCATAAATAAAGCATCCTGCTAAGTGAAACGATTTATTGCACAAGCAAGACAAGGAAGAGGCATTATTATTACTGCATCTCATAGCCCCCAGCTAAGATTTGGGTGAGGTCTCGCCGCATCTCCGCCTCACACAGCCACGGGGGGGACTCGGAGCAGTATCTGCTTACAGAGCGTGTACGCTGAATAATAAAATGCTAAATTTGTCCATGCCCTGTGAGACCTGGCAATTGAATACTTAATGAAGTAATAAGATGCTCCACATTAATCAAGCGTGTGTCCGGATGGAAATAAGTGAAGTCTAAAGTAGACATCAGGTACTGATCTTCCCACATACCAGGACGTCAGGAACACATGTGGGATGCTGGTCAGGTACAGGTGTCGTTCAAGGCACAGCTTGTTCAACAGCTGTGAAGGAAATGGGCAACAATTACCAAGTGTAATGAATCAAAATAATCTTATCAGGAATATAATTAAAGTTAAAGTATGCAACTTTTACATATTAATGAAGCCCTTGACAAACAAGTTCACACAATTCTGATTTAGCCAATCGGCGCCAGGAAAAGCTCTCTGTCCATAATGTTATTGTTACATGAGCAGGACACAAAAAGCCGTCAATCAACCTTGCTCAGATCTTCAAAGCATAGCTGCTTTCTCTGGTTATACAGTGTTTTAGTCTCCATGACAATTCCTTGACAGGTAGGAAGAGACAGAGCAGCAGCTAGGAGTATGATGGATGCATGGATGTATCATAAAGCTGGATACAGTGCCGCCACTCAGCCTTGCTTCCAATTTTTTTCCAGTGACGACTTACATTAAAAAATCCCCTGTGGCCCCAAAAGCATCTTCCCCATAGACCACCATCAGTAAATATGATAGGACAACTCAAACTCAAAACAAGGTCTATTATGAACTTTTGATCCATAAAGGTTTTAGATTTGTAGTGTAAGACAATACTAAAAATCTGTGACATCATTATAATGTAAAGTCTATAGAGACGGAGCACAACACGTCATAATCTGAAGACCACGCCACAACACACAACCGTGGGCTGAACAGCGAACAAAATGTCTGTCTAGATAGCTAAAACTATTAGATTTAAGCACATCATGTGTTTATTTTAGCACTCTGCGTCTACCAGACAGGACAAGTGAGCTGTTAGCAAGCTAATATTAGCTATGTGTTAGCAAGCTAAGGCACTTGGAAACATAATGCTGCATGTCTTTCTGAATTATTCACATTCTACTGTAACAAAAGTTACATCTTGTCACAATGTAGTTAGCCTTAAACTGATTTGGTGACAACACTGCATACGTTACGTTCGGGATACTGATTGTCAATATCTGACAGTTTCCCCATTGTCACTACTGATGTCATCTTTACATCTACTTTTGTATCTTCTAAAACCATTTAAAAACTGAGTTCTGGGTTCTTCACCTTGTTGGTAGTGTTTTCACCACTCAGCAGCTTTTAGACATTTTTCTGTGGTTTTCTAATGGACAAAATTGTCAAGGCTGCTCCTTCATTCAATGTAAAGTCAATGGAGAGCGACGGGTTGTTTTCCCCTCAGGTGGTGGCGGGGCTGAAGTGCGCTCTGTCTCTATTGGCTGAGCGGGAGCTTTGAGGGCAGTGGGAGAAACACGCCAGGTCAGCAATTTTCATTGGACTGTATAGGTGCCATCTTTAGGTTTAAGAAGCTGCCAGTGACTGTGTTGTTACTCTCACTACCAGAGCAGGAGGACAAAAGTTCTATACTCCAGCTTTAAAGGCTCTTACAGCTTCAGTTACAATGGAGATATTAACACTGTTAACAGGACTCTCCTAAGGAAGCAGTAATGGACAGGTTATTTGTGACAGTAACGGCTGTAAAGATGTGAATATTAAGTGTCTGAACAGGCTGCCATGTGACTTTACCTGTCCTTACTTTTTGCTGCAGTCCTTGTATTGAAACCTCCACCAGGAGCTAGCAATGCCAGCTGCAAAGACTGCAGATAGCAAGGCCAACAAACAGTGAATAAAATACTGAATAAGGGTACAGAAGTTTGTTCAGTTTTCTACAGCTCCATCTTTACCTGGCACAGGCTCTCTGCATTCTGATTCGTTGCTTTTAGTGAAGAGACATGTTGTAGTTTGTCACTGTTCCTTCACTTTGCTGACTACTGTCGGGAGGATGGGTCTTTCAGCGAATAGACACCATCACACACACAAACATAGAAACACACACATAAAAAACATATGCAGAAAAGCACAGGTAGACATATTTGAACTAGAATGGCACTTGGACAGGGTAGACCTCCTCAGTTTCCTGAGTTGGGATGTTTTTTCCTCGGCCATCCATATATTTATATCCAGAAACAACATGGACACTACAAAGAAGATGTGTTGTTGTTGTTTTTTTGCTCAGAGCGAATAAACAACACATTAAGAGCCGTTTCGAGTATTAATATGACAACGAGGAGCAAAGGAAACGCATCACGTGAGCGATGAAATGTGTACTTTCCGAGCTGTCGTTCAGACTTGAAGGATCATTCATGTCCCAGTCTTTCCGCAATCCTGCTGACAAACAGGTAAACAAACCGAGGCAAAAACAAGTCCTCCACGGTGGAGGTACAAACACACACACAGAAACAAAGACACACACACACACCTCGATGCAAACAACTCCACTTTCTCTTCTGCTAAACAC
>CAFUXE010000474.1:572318-620800 GCA_903364295.1 Serranus cabrilla
GAGCGCTCCGTGGTGGCGGCGGTGCACAGCTTCAGGGCTGTCATACATCCATGCGACATAGATACAACAGACAGGCCAGGTAGACAGTTATTAGAGAGCACGACAGGGCCGCAGTTTCTCAGCCTGCATGGTTGATGCCTGCACCAACGTGCTGTACGGGAGTTTAAAGACGTGTGTATACTCTCTGAATGCATTCATAAAAGCTACACCTTTTGATATAAAGCGCTTAAACCTGCACGAACGCGGCATTTATCTTCTCATCTAACTCCACAATGTTAAACTACCCTTTAAGATCTAATAAAACTGATCCATTAATATATTTCAAATCTATTTTTTAAATATGAACAAAGCCGCGGTGCACCTTTTGAGCTCACCCCATTGCACATGACGGTGACTCACCCGCAGAACAAGGCAGAGGGAGCACAAGCAAGAACACACCAGGTCCACCCACACACACACACACACACACACCCGAGAACTAAGACTGATCATTCATGCAAATTGCATTCAGCACAGCCATCTGAAATTAATGTCTCCACATCAAAGGAAACAGAGTATGAAAAGTGAAAATGATGGCAAGGTAATTTTCAGGCATGAATGCACATTAAGGCAAAGCTGCAACACTATACCAAACACACAATAACATCTATTGAACGTAATTAAGCCATCACCAAAACGCAGTTATTAAAAAAACAGCTAAAGGGTAGATAAGAGGCTGCAAATGGTGCCAGGCTAAGGCACATGTATATATAGCCATAAATTGCTTTTCCAGTTTAACAAAGTGTTATAATCACTCACTGGTATAAAGGGGCTGCTGCATTGGCTTTACTTTAAGCCTCACACATGCAAACTAACCTGCACCATGGCTCAGTTAATCATTTAAGATGTTTTAGTTAGTTTTAGCGATAGCTGATCACCCCAAAGTATCCTGTGTGGTCAATCCAATGTTGATAATCAGCATGAAAATGCAATAAAAAGTAATAGAGGGGTGCTGTCTTCAGATGATATGATTAATTCAACCAACAATCCAAAAAAATCTAAAGCTTCATTCAGTTTATTATCACGTATGACGAAGAAAAGAATCAAATTCTCACAATTAAGCAGCCTAAATCCAGCAAATGTTTGGCTTTTTGCCTCAAAATTTGATTGTCAATTTACAGTCAAACAACCAATACAGGACTTTTTAAATTTCTTCATATGATTTAAAAATGCTGGGACTTTTTCTTTAGTAAAAGATCTGATTCGTTCTTCCACCACTGGCCTCTGCAGCACTGAACAGGATCTGAGTGCTACGGCTGACAGATGGGCTCTGTCCCTCCATCTTTCCTTCTCTTTGATCTTTGCTGTCTGTGACTGTCAGTCTGCCCCCCGTCCAGCTGTTGCAGGAAGGGTGAATGCCAGACGATGCAAGACAGTTGCAGAGATGCCAGCTGCCAGGATGCCCTCAAACTGGCATCTTAGAAACTCCTGAGGGGCAGAGGTGGGGGTCTGCACTCTACTGTACCACTCCGCTTTAAGAAGATCAGGCTGACACTTTTGGTGTTTACTTCTGTTTGGTTATTTCTGTCTGAGAGAGGGGCTCTGTCAACCTTAACTTGGCCCATGTTTATGGAAAGACGACAGTCTTGCATGACTGTTTTTTAAGACATTTTCACAGTCCACACAACACCAAGGGTTGGATCATGGTGTATGTTTTTAAACCAGTTGATATTTAGCCAACACCAGACAGGACTCGTATACTGTATTTTACCACCTTGATGTCCCAAATGACCAGAGTGGAACATAATGAGACTGAGAGTGCCCACTAATCCAGCAACTCCTGTCCACTTGGTGATGCACCTCTGAGCTGCTTTGACAGCGTCAACAAACTGAAGAAGAAGAAGAAGAAAAAGAAGCATCTGCTTCAAATCCAAAATGCTGCTGGTGGTTTTAGTTTCCATTGAGTCTAACTCAGCCATGTTTTATACCATTACCCCAAAAAACACCAGTGAATTTTGATCTCCATCACCTGTTTCTGACCTTATCAAACAACAGAATGAGCATTCTGTAATTAAATGGGTCAGCATCCCAATAAGTATGGCAAGTAGGGGGCTGCTCCACCTTCTAATAGATCCAATAGGTCCAGTTGGTTGGCATCAGCCCATTCAATAGCCAGTCACTGTTTTATTACATTTCACTTTAACCTTGTGTAGGTGCCTTAACGACTGTTTTGGTTTAGGTAAAAACCTGGTTTAAAGAAATACCTTGGGTTGCACACACTTGGACACTGCACACTGAATTAAAAAACAACTTATAAATTTTCTTTCATTAGACGCAAACTTGGGCTTCTTGGATGTAATTCTGTATATGAACATCCATCCATCACCCAAACCGTCCCTGCAGTGGTTGATGTTGCTCCTTATGACGCCATGTTCTCCTTTGCTCCTGCATTAATTAGTGTGGCCACTAGTGGCCAGCACCTTCCAATAAACGTTAATATAGCAGCCCATTAATTGGGCTGACAACAAACTTTTCAGCCAATGTAAAGGTGGAGCAGGGCCCTACCTATGGACATGATAACTGCTGATCTGTCAGAAATAACTGGTTTATCAACAAACAAATATAATTTTTGTCACGTTTTCTTAATGTCTTCTACCGTAACACATAAGAATACCTCTGCCTCCCTCTGTGTTTCTCTGCAGACCCACTTTAAAAAGTGTTTGACCAACTTTGTTTCCATGGTTAAAAATAACTAGAGCAGTGTGGACGGAGATGATAAAAATATATATGATGCATACTGTGTGTTTACTGGTGTGCACTTTAAAATGTCAACGCTGCGTTGTCGTTACTTGGTAGTGAGCTGTTTATCAGTGTTGTTGTGTCACAATGGAAATCTGTAATCACGCAGCGAAGGAACAAATCTGCCAGTGACATTTCACGGCTCACTCATTGTTTTCCGTCAATTGTCTGTCTTTTGAATTAGAATTGTATCAAGTCGACTAAAGGGGCTAATTTTAGAGAAAATAATGTGATTGCACAATAAGGCAACATAAATCAGAGGAACACTGATGTATGAGGGAGCTTTGCTCGGCATGGCAGTCTCAGGCTGCAGGGTCTCACCGTCTGAGGTGAGATGATGTAACATGCGTATATATATATATTTATATATACATACACTATTTATAATGTGTGTCTACAGTATGGAGTAAAACGCACGGGGGCTATAGGACAGAATATTAGAACTCCAGCTGATGCTTCTGATCTGCTTCATTATGAAACACAATCTGTCGCCGTGCCACTTTGCGCGCGAATCACAATGTAACTGAAAGCAGCATGGAGAGAAAATCAATGTTGGCCACAGTGAGCGAGTGGGAGAGAACAAGAAGGATGGGATATCACAGCTTTTGGCTAAGGAGAAAAGAGAAAGTCATGTTGTTTTTGATGGTGAACAGAGGATGAAAATAGAAAGAGCAGACAAACAAACAGGACTCAGTGTGAGAGTCTGGTATTTGAGAGATGCTAGGTTCCTGCCAGGTCTGGTGCGGCCGCTGCTCCGGCCTCCCCCTCGTCTCTCCGGGTGTCTGATCCCAGCTCAGACGCTCGCTCTGTGCTGCAATTTGTCTGGTATAAAAATTCAACACATGCACTCACAAATGTCTGTACAAGCAAGAAGGCTGGCTGTGTCTTTCATTCGAGCTTGTTTGCGAGTTTGTTTCCCTATCATGTTTGTTCTTTTGTTTCGGCTCCCCTTTTTTCTCCCGTTTTCTTTTGTCTCTCTTCATTATCTCCGCTTCCCTTTTTCTTTCTCTCGTCAACTCCTTTTCTCTCCCCTAATCCTCGTGTACCTTTGAGACTGTACTCCCCGCCTCGCTTCATTTCAGGCTTCAGGCTGTTTTAATGCACCAATTAGTCTGTTGTCTTGACTCACACAAAGTGAAGAGAGCAGAGGGGGGAAAAGTAAAATTCTCTGGGACAAAAACAAATTCATCAGAAGCTTTTTATCGAGAGAACAAACGGCCGACGAAAGGGCTGAAAGCTAACAAGGAAAATACAAAACGGCTAATGTGCCGTGTGTGCGTGGGTTACAGTGAGTCACTGCCCTCAATGTGTGCGACCAGATATCGACTCACACATACACAAACAGGACCTTTGACCCCAGTCTTGGCCAGGTGGAATTGATTTGATTGGCCTTTGGCTGCCAGCAGCCTCCCACCTGCCGAGGTCAGCGGAGCACTGACCTTTGACACAACATGGCGGCTCAGAGAGTTTGGGCTCTCTTACAGAAATCCCTTGCGAGCTGCTATTTAACAGAACCCTCAGTGAGGTGAGTGCGCCCAAAGCTGTGACCTGCCCCCCCCCCGACACCCCAGTGGATACCTTATGCTGTCATGAATATAGTCATGAATATTCAACAGTGGCTCGCTTCCTCACTGATGGAGTCTAGAGAGGGAATGTTCCACCGGCTGTTCTTTTCAACAGATTTAAAAAGGTGCCATATGCTTTAAAATGTCACTCCTCAATGTTAGAATCTGTCTGACAAACCTGGTTGTTAAACAAACTCAGTTGCATTCAAGATTTTTGAAAAAAGAATCGGCCTCAAACGACACAGTCAGCGAGAAGACTGGCTATTTCTATACAGTCGTTCTTAATGGCTGTCACAGAATCAGAAGAAATCATGCAGGTTCTTCAGAACCTTCTTCAGGTCAGACCCTCTGGCAGCTACCAGCCCTGTGGACTGACAGATCGAGCTTTTCGGCTGTCGTCAACCTCCAGTAGGAGCGAGGCGTCAACAGGCTGTTTTGCTGGGTCCACTGGAAAGAAGTGAGACACAGGAGAACCAGAACCAGGACTAAACTAAACGAACTAAGTTCCTCATAGCTGCTTTTACTGGAAGTCTATCCTGCTGATTTATTCACATTGGACGGTTAGATTTTTTATTCTGAAATAGTTGCAAGTACTGTTCTATGCGAGACATCAAACTGGTGTTAGTGTTCTACCCAGATAGCTTCTGTAGCTAACGTGGCAAATTCAAGCCTTTGTCCCTGGTCAAATTAATCCTACAATGTTTTTTCTGTTACTGAGTATATCTGATGTATCATCTGGTGTTTTTCATGGACAGGAGACCAAATAAAAAGAGCTATACCCGGATAAAGTTATAGATTTTTATGGGTTTGAAACTGTTGAACAATTGGGATAATGTAAGAACACAACTAAACAAGATTCATAACCATCTGTCTAGTTGTCTAGACATTTCAAATTTAAATAATTACATACATTTTTGACCTTTTCTGCCTTGAATAAAGTTAAAATGTCTGTACACCACTCACACAACAAGTTGGTCGTACTGAAAAGAAAATTCTAAGAAGAAGAAAATAAATTAATGCCACAAATTCTCTTACATTCAAGTAATGTTAATAAAGTGAATTATTTTCCATATTCTTATCTGTTGCAGCTGTTTCTGGAGCTCTGACTTCATTAGCTTTCACGGGTTATGGAGATAACCTTCAGGTCGAAGGAGGTCATGGCATAAAATTCTTTCTCTTCTCTTCAGGCATTACTTATGGAATATTCTAGTGCACAGAAAATAAAATATCTTTCTGATTTACTTTTGATGCCCTAAAAAAAATATCATGATACACTGACTCTCGCCTGCCCTCCATGTCCTCCAAAAGACTTTGAACTCAAGCAATTATGATACGAGCATCAGAAAAAAAAAACATCTTGCTGATACATGTATTACCTATTCATTAAAATGATTTAGCATTCGCCAGATATAATTTACATATAAATGATTTCTAAATAAATCAAAGTATTTCTCGCTGTTTTTCATGTTCCTCTTTCTTTTTCTATAATGACAGTTTAACGCCCAGTCATTCCCCAAACACTCCCCCTTTTTATTTCTATGATGGAAAGTAATAATTCATAGCTCGGTCAGTCACCTCTTAGATCTGCTGAATGCAAAGTTATTTCCCTGAAAGGAATAGCGATGATGAAAGCAGCATATTTTCCCCTTTCTCGATACTCTCTGCATTTTAAAAACACCCTTTGCACTTGTAATATCCAGTTACATATACAATTGTGCATCAAATTTAACATTCTTTTGTTTTTTTGTCATTTCAGCTCAGTTGTCACACCTGGAAAGTTGCAATTTAACAGCTTTGCATAAGCGATCTTAATAAATCAGCCTCTAAACTGGAGCCAGCTGTGCCCATTCTGAGGTTAGAGCTCTGCAGTAATTAGCACATCTCCCAGCCAACATGTTCTTTGTGTCTCTGGTAGAAAAACAAGGAAATATAAACAAAATGTTCCTGTTATTAGTATAAAGTCTGTTTCCAGTAATTTAACCCTTCGCTCACATGAGACCCAGCTCTCTTTGTTGCTAGGATACAGATGCTACTGTTAAGGTAAATGCTGAAAACACAACAAGCAGCAGCAAAGTGCAGCGAGCAGACAGTTACCATACTATTACAGGGCGAAGTGCAGCCAAAATAAAAGCCGGGATGGTTTGATTGAGCTTCACTCAGCCGCTGCTCGGTGTGTTGTGTTTTCAGCAGGTGAAGAGGGAGTTAAAGGAGAAATATGTAATTGTAGAGAAATCTGGTTCATTTTTTTTAAAGAATGCATTTACTGCATTTTTCATTTTAATTTCAACACAGAACAAAGAACAAACAGCTCAGACATGACATGAAAAAAACAACAATAATATAACACATCTCTATGTGATTGAAGATTTGCATGTGACAAGATGATGGAAACATCAAAATTTGATCAAACTTTTAGTAGTTCAAGTGCTAAACAGGAAATGGAAGCGCCTTTTCCAAATACGTTCTGATATTGCAAACATTTAACACATGACTGATCAGCTGTTTCTGTTCCTACAATTATAAGTTGCTCAATTGAATCCAATTCCTGAAGACTTCTCTCTATTTTCTCTCGTTTGTGGGCAAAGTTGTCCAATTAGCAACATCCTTTTTGTTGTTTTTCTCTCTTGTGCAATCTCTTCTTCTACTGTTTACTGACAGATTAGCCTACATCAACACATTACACTGCCACCTTCTGACCAAATAATGTTTATGCAGCTTTGTTTATTTGCTCCAAACCAGTTGATGGAAACGTCCCTAATTCACATTTTCTTTAATGTGGCATATATAAAAATTTCACTTCAGAATTTGCTCTTACTTTAATGGAAACATGGCTAGTGTGGAAGTTAGAGACACATAAATTAATTAATTGTGGGCATTGTAGCCACCCCAAGTGAATCCATTCTGGTGTCCCTCTTTTTATTTGTCTGAACTTTTTCATTAAGTTAACAATAGAAAGCAATATTGATCTCGGGCAAATACATGCCAAATGCGTTTTTGAATAATTTTGTCAAATTCAAACCCCATCGACTCCAACAGTGTGGCTTTCCTTCTTTCATAGAGTATGTGCGTAAACTGGTTCTTGTGTGCATTCATGTGTGCCCCTGTAACCATTATTTCCCCTCGTCACAGTGCACTTTGACACAAGACAAGCTTGTAGTCTGTCACTTCCAAACTCCTGCAGGCCAGGTCAGACATCAGCCAGCAGAGGTGCCGAGGAAGGTGATGAAAGAGGGGGAAAAGGAGGGAAAATAAACCAAAGGAAAGTGCTCGAAGACCCGTCAGACCCCCAGCATGTGTTGATATATTGGCCTAACCTTCACGGCCAGATTTCACACACTCAGTCTCACTGCTGTGCCCTCATTATGGTGCTTGGACTGAGTGTGTTCTAGATAGTGATACTGTTTGCTTTTAGCAAAGAATGGCGTAAATGTTAGAAAATTGTCAGACATGGACTGATTTTACTTAAATCTTGAAGCTGAAATGTTTGTGAAACCAGACACTGAAAAGACCTCTTCTATTAGTAGTTTTTTTTATTGGACTAAATATTATCAGTCATAGTCTTGAGGGTTTGTCTGAACTGCTGCACCTCTGGTTAATGTGTCGTTAAGTTCTGGCAATAACTTTATTCAGGAAGGACAAAGATCGGGGTCAGGAATCAAAATAACCAGTGTCGACTGTTGGTAGCAAAAAAGAATCAGCCTCTAATTTCGAGCACTCTGCTGAACTGGGCCACAGTTGGAAGAAATTAGTCAATAAAATGTCCATTAACTTCTCTGTTGGGTTTAATTTGCAATGTAACTTCCAGGGAAATATTACAAATTTTAGGCTTAGTAATGTATCCTTGCTGACAGCTACTTCCATTTACACCATCCATCACAGAATATTTTTATCCATGCTAGCGGCTCGACTCTAGGGACGGCAATGCTGGTCAGCAGTACTGAATCATTATGACTTTGGTTATCCACTGGTTGTTCCACTTGCATCACCATGACGTGGTTTTGAGTGAAATGTCTCATCAACTTTAGGCTAGAAAGCCTTGAAATTTGGTTGAGACATTCATGTTCCCCTCAGGATTTATTGTAAACACTTTATGATCCCCTGACATTTCATGTAGCACCATCATCATGTCACAAATTCATTTCCTGCAAAACTAACAATACTCTAATGTTCAGGAGTTAGCATGCTAATGCGCTAAACCAAGATGGTGAATATCGTAAATATGATACTCGCTTAACATAAGCATGTTGGCATTGTCACTGAAAGCCTGTTAGCATGCTAATTGTAGCATTAAGTTCATAATATTAGTACAGCCCGTACGCCGCAACTTGTTGATCACCAGGCCACGCCCTAATGCATATGTTTCATATCACAATTTACATCATGCCTTACTGCAGAAGACTTGACACTAAAGACTGATATCATAGACTCACTAGGAAAATGTTTACTGGGGTAATTTTCTCATAGACTTATGAACAAATGAACTTCTTTTTGCACCCGGTGGAGTCGCCCCCTGCTGGCCATTTGAATGAATGCAGTTTGAGATACCTCCACATTGGCTTGGTGTTGATTATGTTCCTTTGATAGATTGGCGACATGTCCAGCAAAGTTTTTCTTTTTTCTGCCTTCTGCTCAATGCATGCTGGGATGTCTCAGTCTGATAGGAATAGGAAGGAGCAGGTAAAAAGATTGAATGTTAATCAATAACACATACACACACACACAGTTTTACACACCTACACACTCACACACACACACCCTTTTGAATAAGATATTAAGTGATTGCTATTGAGTGATTACTTCAGGAAGCGTCTCACTCTTGTGGAGGGGAATAAGTGGAAAATGTATTGCTTGGCTTTTAATTAACAAAAAGCTGATAAGGTGTTCTAGGTTGGCTGAGTGTCTGTGTGTGTAAGTGTGTGTGTGAGCGGGGGTTTACGACGTCTATGTTTGTGTGTGCTGCACTTTGAAAGGCTTGCTATTCAACCCAACACTTAAATGTCACTTCAGGCAACTGTTTTTTAACCAGCAGAGGATCTCACCTCTGATATTCACTGTTTGTAAGGTTTAAACACCTGCATAGTCTTCTTCTGATTATCTATAAACCCCTCAGTAATTTATACATTTGAATATGTTTTAGTCTCATTTAACATCATTTTAAATATTAGGCCGGTGCTCTTCAGCGCAGTTAGTAAGCAGCTGTGCCGCCCACTTATCTGCATGGAACATGAAGATACTGCCAACAACACGAGACCTCAGATTTATTCAGTTCATTTTGAGGCTTTGAGATTTCACTCTCAAAATGAGTGAAAACCCTCAAAACATCATATAATGTCGCATAAACACAGGTCTTTCTACAGATATTATGATGTGATGATGACTCCGTGTATCATGTGTCATTATCCATCGTGTACTGTGAGTTCAGATGTGAAAATTAGGGTTGAACAATGTGCCAGTTATACCATGAAACAGTAGTCCACCAGTGGAGATAACAACACAGATAGCAACACAGAAAAAACTTTTTTTTTTCTTACTTCTTAATTTAATTTCCCCTTCCTCCCAGAGTCCAAAAACATGCAGCTTAGGTTTAATTGGTGACTCTTAATTGCCCGTAGGGGTGAATGAGAGCATGAATGGTTGTCTCTCTCTGCGATAGACTGACAACCTGTCCAGGGTGTACCCCGCCTCTCACCCACTGACAGCCGGGATCAGCTCCAGCCCCCCACAAACCGAGTTCGGATAAGCGGTTAAGGAGAATAAATGAATGAACATTTTTACTCTAAAGTTCTGCAGTGAAAATGTAACCTAATTTTCATGTGGAAAATAAAAAAAAGTCCACATAAATCTGTTTAAAATCAAAGCACACATGCTGGGTTTGATAGATTAGATATTTAGTAGACAGTGGTTTGGTGAGTTCCAGCTGCTTCAAGCTTTTTATCACATAGTGAGACAAAAACTGTAGAACAAATGAAGCTTTGTAAATTGAAAGAGATTAAACAGAGAAAATCATCTTAAACAAAAAACGCGGTATTTGTTAAATATCAACATGATATCGGAAATGATGCTCAAACATCTGTCTACGATTGGATTTCATACTCAACATCCAAGGAGGAATCAGTGTTACACTTAACAAATGTAGTGATTAAATAAACATGTGCATTATGATGCTACACATCCACTATTCCCGCAGCAGTGGGGATGCATCTTTCCCTTCCCTACTAATGAACACAGAGTGAGTCACACACTCTCCAGCTCTCTCTATGTGTGCGCTTTCATAAACCCCTCTTTCTAGACATATTAACATTAGACATAAAGAGCCTATATGTGCATGTTTGATGTATTGATGTAGTTTTCCGATATTCCGATATGTCCTTGTTTTTCCGGCTCAACTCGAGAGGAAAGATCCACACTTGTTATGCACTCATTAAAGCAGAAATGTACTCAAACACTGCAGCAGATCAGTGAGTCAGTGGTTTCATTACGTGATTATCCCTCATTTTCCTCTGAGAAAATGAATACTTATCTTTATTAGTGTACAAGCAAAAAAAAGGACAAAAAAGCAACAACAAGATAAAAAACCCAGAAAGTTATAATCCTTAAAATAATTATACTGAAGCCAGTGCAAACCGTCCTTCTTGGTAGATCAGATTATCTCTGTGTTTTCTATGTTCCATGAATCCTACTTCTCATTTAAACTGGGATTAATATGTGCTTTGTTGCTATTTGCATTAAAAGCATGATACGATTAGAGGGAATTGAATTTCGGATCAAAAACTTCCCAGCGAGTATTATTCCCTAAATGCTGATGGCACCAGCAGACAAGCGTCCACATGGCGTCTAGGGTTGGATGAGGTTGCTCCTAAACGCTTTTAAAGAGAGAAATAATGTCTTTTAAAGAGGACCTCCACTGATTTTATTTTAGCATCTAAGTCTGTTTACAGGTCTCGAGAGTGACTATGACAATGTAGTATAAAGCCTTTTGTTGGTCCAACGATGCCACTTGAGTCAGTTGGGTCATAAGTACAGTGACCAGCTGTCCCAGTTTGTCTGTGCTGTTTCTGTACTATGTTTCACATAATATCCCAAACATGAGCAAAATTCAATATATAAACTTTTTCTCATAAAATGCCACTAAAGGAAACCTACAGTATATTTTTATTTAGGAGAGTTTAGCAAACACAAAATGTCAAATTTTTTGTAACAACACCGTACCTTGATCTATATGTTCAAAAACTTTCTCATTTAGCCTTTAAATGCCTTTCATTTGTTTGACTTTGAAACTTAAAAATAGCTGTAGGCGTGTGGACCCTGCTGCCTCCTCCGATTACTGTTAATGAGTTTAGAAGCAATGTTAAACGAACTGAGGAACTATGAAACAGTAACCGCTAACCTCACACCGCTTACACACACAGTTTCCTCCTGCTGCACAAATAACTGTGGGGTCTCAGCAGGTGCACACTTTGTAATAAAGTTTCACTGGTTGTGAAATTTATGGCGTGTTTTATGTGTTGTTTGGTTTTATATGTGGTAGAAGATGTAGCTGTGACATCCATTATTCCATGACAAGAAGGCAGAACATTTGTATACATGTTCCTCACAGGATAGTCCTGTGAATATATTAAGAAAGAACACTGCTATATCTGTTTTATGACAGTGACTGAATGTTTAAAATAAATGACATTCAAAGGGCACACCACCCACTTCCATCTGCCCATATGGCTGTGAAACTTGAAGTTCACTCCAGAACTTTTTTCCATTTGAAATGTGAAGGCTGGTTTCCGTGAGGCATACAAACACATTTTCAAAGCAGACTGTACTGTATGTGCTGAGTGTTGTCAGTAAGAAAAATATACTCTCGGAGATAATGAGGTAAATATTGCGCTTGTGGTCCCACAGTGCAGTTGTTTTCCAACAAAACATTTCTTGTTCTCTGCACTTGATGTTTGCAGAAATTTAATGGGCACTTTAAGCTGCATGGGTTTTTTTAAAGCGGTAAAACCATTTTTATGTTAACTTTAGGACCTTGTGCACAGGCCCAGTTTTTTGTTGAAAGTCTTCTAAACTTAAATCGAGTTTCAGCTTACATGGGACTAATTATATACTAGCTCAGGTTTCAGCTTTTGGCATCATTTAGAGCTGGGTGATACGGCCAAAATGTTCTATGCCAATATATATTATTTCATACCTCCATAACAGAATAACCTGATAAAATAATAGTTTGGCAGAAATTACCGAAAAGTCAAGCGTATGTTTGTATACTCCTGTGTGAATTACATACCTGACGGGAATCATACTTTTCATTTCATTTTCTCATAAATAAATAAACATGCATCAGATTTTCGGAGAAATTTGAGTTAGCGTTTGCTTGTTATTATCATCTTCCCTCGCTCCAAAAATGAACCCATTTGTCATTTGTACAGCAGCTGAAAACTCCTCATATGTACATTTGTAGTTGGCGCCCTCTAGTGGCTGTAGTTTATTATGAAGGAACGCCGAGACTGTAGTAATGTTATGAAGTGGAATAGCAAAGGCATAAATGAGGATATGAGTACCAAGAATGACAAAGTCCACTTGGTGGACTTGGAGTGGTGGGGGATTGGTCAAACAAACACAGGATTCTTGTATTTGTGTCAAGTGAAACCAAAAGTCAACGCTGTTATTTGAACTTACATAACTTCTGTGTGTATACCATTTATAGCTACGTCACATCTATATCACACTTTGTCACATACGTTTCATTTTTACCCAACTTTAAGCATCAAACCAGCAACATTTCACTTTCACTATGGTTTCAGTGTCTGTATATGTAGAATTTCACCATCACTGCTATTCAGTTTCTGGGCTTTCAGCGCTTCTGTGAACCATAATTACTTCATTTTTTAACACAAGGCTTTTATTCTGAAATGTTGAAATATCAACAAAGATCAAATGATCTATGTGGTTGTACGGTTTGAGCTACTTGTTGGTGTTCATCACGATATCTTGATATATAATTCCATCATGATTCCCCTGAAGGACAGCACATTGTCATATTGAATTATTGCCCGGTATAACTGTTCCTTTAAATAAGACCCATCAGATGCACAAGGGCCAACAAGGACGTTGTCTGAGGATTTGTCTCGGGAGCCAGGCAAGCATGCCCATGGGACGGACAGTCTGTGTGAATTCTGGTGCCTACATCTGGACGGGGCTTGGACAGGTCCCAGATCTGTGACTGGGTGACAGGCCTGTCTGTTAGCCAACCTTGGCCAGCTGAGAGGGGGGTTGTGGAGGGGGTCGTGAGCGGGGATTAGAGAGGTGTCAGGCTTTCACAAGGGCAAACAGGACAGCAAAGTGTCACCGAGTGAGCCCATCCCTGCCTAATTCTCCCTCTCTCTCTCTTTGTATCCTCCTGCCTCCATATTTCTCCACAATTTATTATCAAAAAAGGAAGACAAAGGCAGATCAGTCAAGCCTTCAGAAGTGTAATGAGTGCATTTATGGTTTTCTCTGATGGAGTTTTCTGCTTCTTTTTTTTTTTTAGGTATTCTGTGAAAATCTATCCAAGCATTAAATGCCCATTTCACAACACTACTTTTGAATTTATTTACAGCATTAGCTGCCGTGAGTCACATTTTCACTCACATTCTAAGTGATTATCACATTTAAACTTCGTCAAACTTTGGAAGTGCCAAGCCATTATCAGTATGCTGGGAGGAGAAATCCAATGCTAAGTAACACTCCTAACACAATAGCTTAGGAATACAGGCTGCGGCAATGTGCTAAAATAATTCATGGAAGAAACACTGTTGTCATCAATCATATTGTTAAAACATTTCTCTCTCAGCTTTCTCTCTTTTTGTCTATGTGTGTGTGTGTGCAGCCGAGGGGACGTGTGCTCGGATGTGTGTTTCCACATGCGTGTATTAGCTCTGTGTGTTTGTGTCTAATCTCTCTTCTTACTGAGAAGCACAAAGGCAGGGGCTCCCCGTAAAGTCCAATAAAAGTGATTAAAAAAGACAGGGGTGGTACAGAGGCACCTTGGAGCAGCTGCAAACCTCCCAAAAAGCTGTAATTACTTTTCCCTTCATCTTTCCCTCTCTCACCGTCTCCCACAGTCTGATTACTTACCTAGGAGAAAATCTAATTGACACAGCAAATTGGCAAACACACTCTGAGAACTTCAGCACCAAGCCAGTCGATCCTGACTAGATAATTGGGAGAAATGTAGCTTCGCACCTTCCTAGGTCTTTGTGGGAGGGCTTAAAAGAGGATGTGGTATCTGTCTTTTCAGACCGGTGATTAGAATCAAATAGAGTCAGTAATTACAGATTGGAGCACCTCTGGGAAGGCTAAAGACCTGGAAAGAAACAGGGTGAAGAGTTATTTGTGAAGACTTTCTCCACTTTGCTTGTTAAGGCACACACAGGACTTTCTTTGGACTCTATAAAGTTGTTTTAGTTGGCCCTGTGTGCCTACGTACTGCTTTGTTCCTATTTGTTTCTTACTTATCCCGGCATCTCGACTACAGGCGATGAGAGAGTGGGAGGTTTTCTTTCAGCTGCCAGATGATCAGTCAGTTTAACTTGAGTTTGTACAGGTGGTGGAGTTGTTTAGTCAGTGGTTGTGTGTTTGCTTTGAGGACCATATTTTATGTTTGCTGATTAACTTTCAGTAGAAACTTGCTTATGTGTTAGCCTTTTGTTGCTGTGATATTTTGGACATAAAATGACTTTGATTCACAATTTAAAACTGTTACTATGCAGAGTTAAATGTGCAACTGTATTAAAATCCTCACCTATCCTCTGACTTCAACTTATAAAAAGGCTAAAAGCCAGTCATGAGCATTATTTAACTCTCTGACTAGTTATTTTCTGTTTATTAAAGGTAGTTTATTCTTTTAATGTTAAGCAGGTTTTCAATCTGAAAGTCAGTGCTACACTTTCCTGTACTGTGCTGGAGTACTGGGCAATGTCCTCTGCCCTTAAATAGATGATGGTGCATAAGAAGTGTTTTAGAATTGGATTGGAGGGCTCTTACCATAAACATAAAGTGCACTCAATATGATGCAATATTTATAATATCAAAAGGGGATGTTGGGATGGTGGATGGACTAGCAGGAAAAGATATTGGTGTGAGCAGAACGGTTCTCGTTCTTATTCACAACCCATTACATGGGGAGGCCCCTTAGCATTATTTTTTAATGCACTGGGGCAAAATGTGCAATAACATGCATGTGTGGCCGGACCGGCTACCACAAAGAAGAGAGAAACGTAGATTACAACACAGACAGAGAGACTGGGACTTCTTTTTTTTAGTCTGGATGCCATTACTCACTTTATCTTTAAGCCCTTCACATTCTGCCCCCTTTTATAGGGAATTGCGGGTCAGACTTTTAGGGGGAGATAGCAGGTCAACAGTAGATACCACGTAGAAGTTGTCTACATCCTCTGAAAGCTGGAAAGATTAATTTGAGATGCAGCTCAGCACCGTGTGTCAAGATTTTCTAGTCATACATATGTTCAAGTCTAGCGACATGGACATCTCAGGTTTTCTCTGGCTAAAATTCTACCTTTAAATCTAACTTTGGAGTGCCGTTCCACCCATCCATTGGTACCATTGAATCTCTTGAATCTTCTAGTTTTATATGATACCAATATCCTCTCTGTAGTTTTAAAATTGAGCCCTCTACAGCATCTGAAGCAAAAAAGTCTACAAAACCGTTCTGAGCGCTAAGGGGTCCACAAAGCCCTTATTTTAACCCAAATCACAATGTTTCCTAAAACTTACCAAGTCTGATCAGCACAGAGAAAGATGAAAACTGAAATCAATGCTCCAACTACATAGATGTCACCCTGCATCATGGTGGCATTCAAAACCCTCCTGGAGCATTTGACCTCTGGCTGCTCCCTCTGTCCCTTTGACTGCACAGCGGAGCCTAAGGGGGGGTCAGCCTGGCTGGTGCAGAGGTCCTGCGCCCCCCTTCCCCGCCTCCCAACATGTAAGAGCTGTGGCAGGCGGGTTCCTCAGGGCGGTCTGCCCAGCACACTGACCCCACCGACAGAGAGGGAGGGAGAGAGCAGATGAAACATGGAGCAGCAGCAAAGGGAAGAGTGTGAGGGAGAGAGGCAGAGTGACAGAGTGCCTGTATGTGAGAAAATGAAAGATAATGGATAGAGGGAAAAAGAGCAGGAGGGACTGAAAGTGAAAATGAGACAGAGATGGAACAGGATGAGTGCAGAGTACAGAAAGAAGAAACATAAAGAAAAGTGACAGGGAGAGAAAGGTGTGACAACTAGAGACTAAATCTTGAGAGACAAAGGACCATAAAAAAGCGAGGGAGAGAGAAGCAAAGCAGAGACGGACAGTAACTGTGACTGCTGCTGCACATAACAGCCCTACAGGCCATCACAGACCAGTCCTCCAAATGTCAGCCCAGTCAGGACCACCCTGGGAAGCCAGCACGACCCCCTGGGACCTCCAGGAAAGTAGATAACAACTGACGTGGGAGAGCTGAGCTGCTACAGGAACAGCACTGCCTCTTCTCGTACTGTATGTTCCAGGAACATGTCTGGGCTGGCTGTGTTGCCATGCCTGAATTTGTTCTCTAATCTACATGGGTCACAGCCTGTTTTCAGACTCCACTGCAGCCAATGTGGGCACAAGTTTTCTTCAAAAAAGCTAATTCTCTGGGACTTGCAGGACTTCGTTCCTCCTCAGACTTGGACAGACTACAACATGGATGATAGAGGGTGATAGTAAAATGGCCTCATTCTTTCAGTCTCTTACTAATGCAGAGATGAAGAAGAAATGAAAACTGTCCAGTCGAGGGAGTGCTCAGAGAGCATGTGGAAGAAAAAGAGGGAAATGATGTAGAGATCATAGACTGTATAAAAGATTTTGACGTTGCCTCTGGGTCGGTAAAAGGGAAGCCAAAGCAGGAGTGCCTCTACATTGTTTTTTTTATGACCAGTAGGTGGCGACTCCACTGGCTGCAGAAAGAAGTGCGATTCTAGAGAAGTCAATGAGAAAGTATGCTAAGTCCACTTGACGTATTATCTCTGTAAACATGTTCCTTATGCTCTTAATCAATAGCTTCAAGTCTTCTCCAATGAGTTCATTTTTTGTTGTACAACATAAAATACATTAGTAAATACCTCTACCCGTGAATTTTGACGTTTTTACGTGTCCTTATGAAAGGGAATGCTAACGGGTGGCTCAATGAGACTACAGTGGTTGTGGGGGAAATTAAACGTTATCATGCCGGACACAAACTAGAACTCTCTCACTAGTCCGCCTTACAGCCGCTAGTGGTGTTTTTTCAGTGCTCTTGCAAACTCTTGTAGATTGTAGATTTGGTAAATAAACAAGTTATTAGGCTACAGTTTCACTAGCTTGTCAAAATGGCTGGTTAGCTTGTGGGAGACCGTCTAAAGCAGGAGTGACGTTCAAGTCATGCGACCGTGGAGTAGTTCTCTATAACATAACGTTAGCTTTTACTTCTGTCAGCTACATAAAAGCTTCAAACATCATAAAAGTGGTGTTAATTTGTAAGGATTATCCTGCTGAACAAAACATTTAAGCATCAGAAACAAGTTTTTGCCACAGAGCTTATTTTCTGCAAAATCCAAGTTAGTTTAACTTAAATTATGGAACAGCATAGCACTGCATGGCCACGAGGCAGGTGCCCTCAGGTTGTCTGTCTGGTGGGCTTACAGAGAGTCTTGGGTTCTCAGTCAGATTCACTCTCCCGTCCAAACCTCGACTTTACTGCCTCTATATTCCAAGGCCAAAGTGCCAAACTTGAGGCTTAAAAATGGTAGTCCACAAACCTGTGGGTAAAGTTACGGTAGCTAGTTTCACTTCTTTCATACAGTCCATGGTAAAGATTGAGAAGTGTAGACAGAGATAGAGAAGCAGAGAACAATGGAGACAGAGAGGGAGAACAAAGCGACCTCTCTCTGCTCAGGGGTTGGAGACAAAGGGAGAAATTAGAGCCAAGGGGAGAGGGAAGGAAAAAAAAGGAGGCGAGCGGGAAAGAGCAGTCTGATTAATTGAGACAGAGTCAACTGACCGCAAGTCATTAAGCTGCCACTGGGCTGAGCGCCAGTCACTATTCATTCTCCTCACTACCACTCTCTGCTCCTCCGGTTTGAGCCCTGTATCATCCCTGCGTCACCTCCCTGCTTCTTTCGCACACTCACCACCACATAGGCGTAATTCCTCCCAGACAGGACGGCTGTTCTCAAAAAGAGCTTTTGTCTTCATTAGGCATCCACTTGGAGGGATGTCATTTGGGATGGCTGCTCTTGAGTGTGGGATGACAAATGATGATTGTTTCACTGCACCGAGACCAAAAACAATGTGTTTCACCAGTCTGAAGATATACAGGGGGTGGATGACATAATGTAAGCTCTTTTCACACATGGAAAATGGAGCATTGCTGGTTTAGTTGAGATATGTGTGGAAGGCATGTGGTTTTTAGGGATTCATTCTCATGTTGATTCTGGGGTGAATTTAGGTGATTTGTGATGAAATGACTCCGAAGAAGAAGAGTGTTGCACGCTCTCAAACAGAGTTGTTTTGGTTCTAAGTTTTCTGTCTAAGAGCAGTTCACTTGTGATCAGATCACCCAGGATTCATGTTAATGCCAGGTCTGGACAGGGCCGAAGTACAGGTGGGAATTCACCCAGGATGCATTGAGACCTGATCGCTCAGACCATACTTGGAGGACCACATTCTTTTAGCAGTGTAGACAAACCAGTCCTGGACAACACTGAAGGAGTCAACATATTAATTCTATCCATATTCTGCTTCATGTATATGAGACTTATTTACCTTCAGAAGTGGTTTCTGTGTTTTCTCACCACTTCTACACATCCCTTCTTATCCTTTAACAACTGTGGGATTGAGCCTGAACGTGAAATTAGTGAGACAGGATGGTGTGCAGACAGCGTCCAGCATTGGGACTGCCTCACACTCAATTTAGTCCATTTAGATAGCTTTCAATCAGAGACCCCCAGACGAGGCTAAATAGTGCCGCAGAGAGCGTGACGGGGAACTGTGCTACACGGAGATGAACAGCTATTAGCAAAAGTTAAGTTTTACTTTGATTAAAGCCAAGCTCACTCCGAGGGTCAGGTCGAGTTCATGTGTCTCATTCTTGTATCTTCATTCTGTTGTGGACTTGAAATTTAATGATCACAACTTCTGCAGTTCAATTAGACTATTTCATTGAGTTCTTTGAGTTCATTCTACATCATTGCTTAAATGGTTTTTAAGGTGGCAGGGTTTTCTTGCAATGTTATTATTCTTGGATACTTATCACTGATCGAGTATTGAAGTGTACACACAGGACCTTTTGTGTGTCTATTTATTTTGCAAGATGAATCCTTTCACTGTTGCTTTTTCTTTGTTTTTCCCCTTTTTTGAATCAATGGTCCAATAATAGAGGAAGTATGTTCTACAGATTGTGAAGCTCTCAGTGAGACAAACTTGTGATTGGGGCACATACTATAGATATAATGCGCTGTTTTGGTGCTCGAGACAGGTCTGGCTTCACATATTATCATTCAGGAATAGCGTTCTGGCTCATTTGTAGTTTTTTATCCAATCACAATCACCTTGGGATGGAGCTGAGCAAGGGATGCAGATACTTTGCCTTACCTTGCAGGGTAGGTAGCAAACAAAGTGGACTAAAAAAGCTGGCCAATGGCAGGCTTACGCCAACAGTCTATATCCAGTGAGTCAGACTAAACTGAACTTTTTTCAGTTGTGATGCAGCATCAATGAAATGACACATCGCTACTGTCAACCTCCAAGTCATCGTATTCCTCTTATTTTTCACTTGTATAACATTTCTCTGTTCTTGCACCTGCATGCACCTCGCTTTTTACGTCATTGTACAAATTTTGCAAAGGGCAGCGCAAATGAGGTGAAGGCAGGAAGTACAGAGACTAAAAAAAAAGAGGGAACAGCGGAAATAGAACAAAGTGATATCTGAGATCACTCAGAGGTTGAACTGCCACAAAGGCACACTGCGACACAGACACAATTGGTTTGTCTGTTACTAGCTGGCTTACACGTCATGTCTGCACATTCACTACTTTGGCTGTTTTGGGCGGATACACATAATATATCCAGTAGTTAAATTTGCTTTGCTTTGTGCCTAAAATCACCAGTAGATTGTCTCCTTCAGCATCATAGTGCCTCGCCACTGACGCCTGATTAAACCCATTAAAATCTTGGGACATTGGAATAACACACACATACATGAGCTGTTAATAAGTCTAAATTTTCCAATCTGCCTCACACTGAAACTTACATGTACTCTCACTCTTTCTTTTCCCCTTCTCACCCACACACTCACAGCCTAAGATGATACCACTTTACCCGCCAACTCAACACCAGGCTCGTATGACAGTCCCATCTCCCAATTGCTTCTCCACACCTCCTGACACTCACACTTGCTGTCTGCACACCCAAACAACGAGAGAGAGAGAGAGAGTGGGAGGTGCAGATCCACTCAGGCTTACAGAAAACACCAAATAGTATGGAAACATTGCACTGAAGCTTACTCATGCAAAGCCACCACAAAGTCTTTCAGGTGCACAGCTTTGCATGGACTCTGCCAGGCTTTTACTAACAGTTTACTTCCATTTCCTGCCTTGTGTGATCATGGCCTACTATCATTTCTATCACCTGCCTTCACAGGATTGGTTCAATAGATCAACTCTGCTTGATATTCTTCATTTAGTCGACTCCACTGCCATCCCTCATATGGCCTTTGATGAAATGATCTGCAGTACTACATATGCAGGGGGCCAAAGTCTATGCTGTGCATGTGCAGCTACTGTAAAAGATCACTGGATTAGTTTCTTAATAACACTTTCATGACAGGCCTTCAACAGGTCTGTGTGGCAGGTTGACATTTTATAAGTCTTTTGACAGAATGGAGGAAAGAGTTGGTGCCAAGAGGGTGGTTGGAAATGATTCAGACTTCAGAGGAATGCTTTTTATATTTTCACGCTGACAGGAAATTACATTTATTGTTGAGCTATTAAGCGTTTTGTGAAATACTAACCATGTTGGTGTCAGTTTCTCCGTCTGAGAGTCGACCTCTTCGGTCCAGACAGTAATGTCACAACAAATGTTGGATGGATTACCATGTAATTTGGTACACACATTGATGTTTCCCTCCACCCAACCTCGGATGTTATCCCAATACTGAATAGGCGTTTACCAATAGTTATCATCCCATGGGCATGGGCAAGTAGAGGCCTTTCCCACCTTCTAGTAGGCCCAGTAGGTTGTTATCAGCCCTTTCAGAGCTGGTTCCTGTTTCGTTAAATTTCACTTTCAGTATTTCTAGGTTTTGGTTTGACACAAATGCCTCTCTCCTGGGTGAAAGTCTTGGATACTATGTTCCCTTGCTTCTCCCTTTGCTACACATCCTCCACACCTCTCACCCTAAGTGGACCTTGTCGTTCTTTATACTCCATATACTCACGTGCCTTTAACATCACTTCTGTCTTATGGCCTCAAGCAGGTGTCGCCAACAACACATGCTAATATTGCAGCCAATTGAATGAGCTGATAAGAACCTACTGGACCTGAAGAACAAGATGTTAAAATGTCTGTGACCTTGTGTGTCAAGATTCACCATTTACACAATAAATAATTTGGCTTTTAAGGAATACAAAGACTGCCAAATTCCATTTACCTTCATTATTCTTGATTTATATGGCAGTTGGTGTCAAAGTACCCTTAGGCAAGATACTGAACCTAAAATTGCTCCCAATGCTGAGTTTGTTGGTGTACGAATGAATCCCTGATGGTTGCAGGTGGCACCATGTAGGGTAGCCTCGGCCACCAGTGTATGAATGTGTGTGTGAATGGATGAATGAGTGCCGTCTGTTGTGTAAAGCACTTTGAGTGGTTGCAAAGACTGGAAACCGCTACCTAAGTGCAGTCCATTTACAATTTCGGGAAATGTGAATGCTTGGAATGCAAGAGCGGCCTGGACCCTTAATTGTAGTATGAAAGGAAGTGTGAGTGTGTCCATGTGATCAGTACAGGTCTGCAGCTGTCTGCAGATGTTGCAGAAAGTATGTCCCTTCACAGTGCTCCCAGCATGGCTATAAAGGTTTGGTCTTTTTCTGTTCGTACACTTCCTTTGATGCTTGGTTTATGTAGCACTCCGACATCAATACTTATCATCAAAAGTAAAAAGGTTGTGCAAAATGGCATCTTCCCATTCCCATATCAAAACAAATGCAAAAAAGTCTTCAAAAAGCCAAATCAGAGCTCATCCCTGGTACACAGTGTGAGGACTAAAACTGAAAATGTCAGGTAAGCTAAGCCACGTCTCAGTTGCAGTGCAGAAGATTACAGAATTTGAATGGGTTCATCCTCGAGCATGACATTTGGGTGCTCTTTTTCTGGATTTATTAAATTTCAGTGGTAAAATCAATTACTGTCTGTGTGTAAATACTTGAGGCAAATGTGTGCCTACGTTTGTGTTCAGGTGAAATTCTACAATACAATTTCTCTGCGTGTTTATTCCTTCCTGCGTGTGTAATGCAGATGTGTTTGGGCCTGTCTGTCAGTTCGGCGTGGAGGTGTCTCATTACGCTGTAGTGGCTTGTTCTTTTCTCTCCCATGCAGCACCTCAGGAGTGGATCTAGTTACTGGCTAATGGCCTTCACCCACCCCAGTTCTCTACGGAGGACAACCTGACCCAGCTGTCTGTGAGTCACGCCAGCCGCCCCGGTCCAACCGGGGGCGTCTGGATGGCACAGTGAGAGGTGTGGGCCATGTTTACTTTTGCAATTACAGGGTATTTTCAGTACCCTCACACAGGTTGTGTGTTATTATAAAGTGCAGGCGGTGTGTTTGTTTGCACTCTTGGTTTTAAGAGTGCGTGAAAGTATTTGTTTATATTATACCTGCATATGTCTGCTGTTTGCCCTAGATCAGTCACCTCCTTGTATAGCAGTTCCCACCCACTGTTTCAGGATGTTTAGCCCTCATAGAGCAGCACTTGGGGAGACACTGACGCAGGCGTTTTCGACAGTCACGGCCTCAGCAGTTTAAATGTATCAGTCATCAGGAGCTGTCTATCAGATCCCTCTGTTTTTTATTGCTGTTCAGTGTTTGCAGAGCTTATTCACACCCTGACGAAGCAGCGTAATGATTATACTGATGTATATCATTACAATCCCCAACAACAACAGCAGATTATAAAAAAAATGTTGAAGAAAGACATATGGAGACACTTTGTCATAGTAGGGATGTAATTAAGACAGAACAATTATGAGCAGCTGAGCTTTAATGAAACAAACATATCATTAAAGTAGACCGTGCAGACATAATGAATTTTTTTTTAATATCACCGTAGTTGCACTTATACACTCCACAAATAAGTTTCAGGAAAAAAAAACCTACTCTGTGCTCCTGCAGCTGACCCCTTTAAATCAGTCGCACTTAAGAACACTTAGCGAAATGTCAGCGAGCACCTTGGGTCCAGACTGATTAACTGTGCTGGAGAGCATTTCACATTACAGAACTGCATTTAAACTTAATAATGCTTCATTGAAATAGCCTCTGTTATATAATAAGCAATTTGCAATGCAAAATCTGTGGAAGAGAAAGGAGAAGCTCTCCTTTCTTAAAGGGACAGTCCTTCCCAAACTCAGAAATGCATTTTTTTTGTTCTCTTACCTGGTTACCAAGTGATGGAGATATCTGGCACAAAGATCTTTGCCTTATCTTGAATATAATGATGAAAAAGGAAAAAAAAGAAAAATTCAACAACTATATTTCTGTCAACAAATTTCTATGAGCGTTTGTGGATTTGCATGACAAAAGCTTGATGGAAACACCAAAATTAGATAAAACTTTAGAAAATGCACATTTTTATTTTTGCACTCACTTTTCAAATTTTCGCTTCAAAACTCACTCCAACTTTAATGGAAACACGGCTAAAGTCTCTTTCCAGAAATCATCATCTGGTTACTTCAGATCATCTACAGAGAAAGAAAAGTGCTCACAACAACGTCTGTGGGTTATCTTTAATGAACCAGGTGATTATTTCTGGAGAGAGACAATGATGTTGAGTTTTTTTTTTTAAATATTTTGTACGCTTGTCGACAAGACTCTAACTTAATTAAGGACAGCAAAGACGATCAGATGTACAGCTTGCACAACCACCATTAATCACTCTCATACAGTGTTGGTTACAGCTGAACAAAAAAAACATTTTACTTTGCCAAATTTCCTGTTACTTTTTGAGAACGAAGGGAAAGTTGTATTCTGTGTGGAGGAACACTGAGCTCTGTATTTGTATCATGTTGCCTGGCGATGGCGCTTTCCTCGCCACTTAAAATACGTCCCTCAACCTGCTCTTATTTCACATTCTTTCCACCTCTTACTTTAGTCTCCTCGCTTCTTTGTGAAGCTCCAACAGCAGTCACAGGTTGGATTTAATAACCAAACTGTGATGTTTAATTTTTTTTTTATCTTCACAGTTGTTTTTTTAATTTCCACATGGGTGATATTTCACAACACATCAGAGGTGATAATATAAAATGCTAGAGCTCTCTTACTCATCTTCTCTCCCATTCCCTCATTAAAGCAGTACAATATCTTCTCTGAGCAGCTAATGGAGGCTCATGCCTTTATCTGCCCTGTGCTGATGTACATCCACAGCACAGCCAAAAGGGATAACCAGCACAGGCTTCTTTATTTTCTTTGAATCCCTGGATCAAGTGGTAAGACTTTTGTGTTTAATGCTCTGACGAGTAGTTGGGACCCCTGGGTAGGACTCCTAGCCAGCTGTCTTCTCGCCGTAAAGCTCTTTGAAATGAAAGTGAATTCCCTGTGCTTTACCAGCCTGAGTAAATAGCTAACTAATAAGGACTGAGGAGGATGGAGCGGAGCGAAGATGTGTCAGGATAATAAGCCGGCAGCAGAATGAATGTGGCGTTTAAACAGCGCTGGATGTAGTTTCCGTCTCTTTTGATTGTCTTTGTCTCTCCGTCTCCTGTTTTTCTCCCATTCCTTTTCTTTCCCTTGACTACTCCAAATTTTACTACTTCCCTCATCCAGACGTTTACAGTGTTTTGGTGTAACCACATAGTGAATTGGGAGAGATTTTATCAGCACAGCAGGTACCATCGCCAACCAGGGCCGCGTGCCAAGTAGGCATTTTCTCACAGGGATGTTGGAGATAATCAGCTACTGGAAACGCTGACTCACCGATCTCTGCATGTGTGTGTGTGTGTGTGTGTGCTTGTGCACTGGTGAGCTCCACAAGTAGATGATATTTTTCAACCTTTATTTCAGCTGGTAGTCTCAGAGATTAAAATTCCTGAATTATTAGTGCAAAAGTGGGCAGTTTCCAACAAAAAGTGCTGATAAAGTCCATGTCCGTGATCCAGATGCTGTCGCACACTCTGCTTTTGTCTTTTTTTTTCTCTGGCCTCTCTCTCAGGACTACAGATATGCTTTATAATGACTCCATTGTTAAACAAATTCAAAAGCCTATAGCACCCAGTTTTTATACTGATTAAACAAAGGAGATATAACAGATTGATCAGTGAGCTTTAGAGCGGCCGGTAGGCGGATTTTGCAACCAGTAGACGACGTCGGACCAGCTGTTTGTGCCTGTTTACAGCCTTTATGTTGAGCTAAGCTCACAGACTGCTGATTGATGCTTCATATTCAACAGACAGGAAACCTGACAGCGGCATCAATCTTCCCAACAAAGTGCGAGTTAACACCTCAATGTTCCAACCAGGGTCCAAACGAACGTATTGAAGAACTTTGACATACCTACGTTCTGTCATTATTTTACTTGACATTTACTTTACCCAGCAGTTGAGAAGCAAAACACTGAAACTTTGCTTTTTGAGCTGCAGTGTTTATTCATGGTCCAAACAAAACCTACACTGGTAGTAAAGATGTGAAGTGGTAAATGTACAATTTCTCCTCCGATCGCCACCAGACATCTCCGCTCTGATCACCTTCCATCAGTTTCTCTCTCTGTCTTTGTTAGATTGTGTTTGCCATAAAGTTGTACTCTTCCTATACTCACAGGTTTAGAGCCTGTGTCCTTGTGCATATGTTCAGAAAGCAGCCTGTCTCGAGCTTAAATGTCAGGCATATTCCTGTCATAATTGATGAGAAACCTGACGTGAGATACTGACACATGGAAGCAGTTGAGCTAGCCTATCTAAGCTCGACCTACAAAGTACCTATTCATTAATTCTGGAGCATGTGAGATGAATCTGTCCATGACATTTAACTCTGTACCATTAAGCTCCTTCAACAAGAAACATGCATATAACAACAACTCTCCGTGTGCTTTCCTCTGTCATCAAACCACATCAGCAACACATCATATCAATCTCTTTTTCTACGCTGATGACATGATGCTGGCCTGCCAGAACTTCTTGTAATTGGTCAGTGATTTCTTTTTGAAGCATCCTTAAAAAGGTTTCACGCTTGAAACAAACCAGACCACAGTTCAGCTTGATCAGGACTGAGACCGCCTCTTTTTGGCGGATCAAGGTTGTGCGGGGGAGGTTTCACACCTGTAGACTCGATTCGGATCAAACTGAAAAATCCTAAAGTGCAGACCAAATGAGGAAGGTGTGACAGGGCCCTTCTCTCGGCAAGAAAAAAGCATATTTCACAAAATGTCATCATAAAACTCTCAGATCTAGACGGCCTTTTATGGCTGAAATAAACATGTTTTAATCTAATTTCTCTGTTCCGTCCTCTGTATCCCCCCCTCTCCCTCTCTATGACTTGGACGACGTTGTTGGGATCATTTCGAGGAGGTTTTCGCCCCTGTAAATCAGGCAGCGGTTATAGCTCTCTTTAACTGTGGTAGTGATTTGAAAGCCATAGGTGGCTTGTTGAGCTATGAAAGGCTTTTAATTAAGGGCGTAAATTTTCACCAGACGGGCCATTAAGGTCAGGTGCCGAAAGACAACAGATTAATTATTGAGATAATAAAACATGTCAGGGATGCCCCCATGTCTTGATTTGATTAAACTGGAGGGCTGTCTCTGAATAAGTGGTCTAAATGATGCAAGGACGCATCACTAAATGCACTCATTGATATGAGAGCACATATTTTATGCTCAGTGTGCACATATTCATGCTTGGTAGATCACAGGGTGACAAGAGTTTATTTTCCGCTATTAAAAACTCTTCAATTTAGTCTTTGAATCCCCTTCTGCATGTGCAATCGATCCACTTGTTAAACCACATGCATATTTGATCTGCTGTTTACAAGCTGCACACTCGGCTTCATTCACATTTACTCCAACAAACTTCTGCCACGCAGGAGAAGTGTAAGTTGACATTTTAGCTCGAAAAGTAATTGGGAGAAAACGCTCCAGGCGGAAATGTTGAGCCAATTTTCATACTGAAGTAGCTTCGCTTCAAGGTCGTGCTACAGTACATATGGCGGCGGCGGCGGCGTTGTTGATGCCGTGTGGTGAAGGCGTCTTTGTTAGAGGACACACAGCCCTCCTCAGCACACAGACACACACATGCTGAAAGCTGCAGGGTTCTCACAGGCATTTTTTCTTGGTACAACAGAGTATAGCCAAAAATTCTGGTAAATACATGGATGTCGATTTCCAGGCTTTGAGGCTAGACTAGTAATCATATGAAAAATGCCGATCCAAGACGCACATAAACTCTAAAAAGATACTTTTTCATTTATTTTAGCTAGTGATGTGTACAGGAGATGTTTTTAGAGTTTAAATGAGGGAGCACTGTTTTAAAGAAGGGTTTCAAATTGGTTCTTGGAAGAAATTTACTGTCAATATCAAAAGCAAGAATGTTTATTCTTCATCTCGAATGCATGCAAAACGAACGACTTTAATGTGGAATAATATCAGTAAATAGCTGTTATTTGCTATACTAACTACAAATAGCCTGTAGCCAGGTTTAAAAAATATCTGACAACACAGCAAGACAACCTGACATTTTTCTCCTGTTGTGGTTATTTTGAATCTCTTCATGGTCATTTTGAGTCTCTTTGGCCATCTTGAGTCTCTTTGTGGCTATTTTGAGTCTGTCTTTGGTCTTTTGAGTCTTATTGTGGCTATTTTTAGTCTTTTTGTAGTCATTTGAGTCCATGCATCGCTTTGTTGTCATTTTGAGTCTCTGTGGCTCTTTGGAGTGTCTTTGTAGTCATTTTAGTGTCTTTGCAGTCGTTTTGAGTCTCTTTCTGTCTATATTAGTGTCTTTGTAGTCATTTTGAGTCTATTTGTAGTCATTTTGAGTCTATTTGTAGTCATTTTTTGTCTCCTTATGGATAGCCTCTTTGTGGTCGTTTTGTGTCTATCTGTGGTCATTTTGTGTCTCTACAGGCATTTTTTTGTCTCTTTGTGTCATTTGTCAACAATTTTATACCGTAATTTATCCATGCTACTAAGGAGCCAGCTACCTCTTGATTCTGGTAGGGGGGCGATCAGATTTCAGGAGGGGCCTCTGGTCCCGCCCCTGAGTGTATGCTGTAACAAGGTGTAGGGTTTTTTTGCCTTCCATGATGTGCTGATGGTGTGAGCTTGCAGTGTTATCTCTCCGTGCGCCGCGCTCAGTGACGCCTGCTCTCCGAAGCTGTCAGGTGCTGAAGTACAGCGACAATAGAGCCGCACATTTCAGATGTGTAATCCATGTCAGGACCACAGGAGAACATTATCCCTTTCTGAAGCGAGGGAGCGGTGTCCTACTTTATGGCCACTGAATGTGCGTAGGTCCTCGTTTGTGCAGAAGACACTGAGATGCATAAAGCTACAGTACACATCAAAGCAGACAAAATCCTCAACCCATTGTTGCTTTCTTGGAAGAGGTTACTCGCATCTTCTGTGTTAAGCCAGTAATAAGTGGTAGAAAATACGTGCAGAGCTGTCAAGCTTTTTGTATAAGATATCTCTTGAAAACGCACGTATATTCTTCTCGTCTCATATAATCTGGTATCCCATTCTGTGCAGTGAATTCTCAAGACCTTTGGCAGGTTGAATGTGAAAAATGCCTCATTATAATCCCTGGCAGAGGCACTCATGAGAGGTGGCATTTGTATTCAGAGTCAAAGTGCATTCACCATCAAAAAGGAAATCCAGTCGTCTCTACTTCATTTAGGTAATAGAAAGATAGGGAGCAGAGGAGATTAAGAGAAGGGAATACAAAGAGAGGAGGAAGAATGGGAGATAAAAAATAAAAAGCACCTCTGGGGATTAGCACATTCATCCAGTAGTCCCACAGGCAAGTTAACCCTGTAAGCATTTCTCTCTGTAACTGTCTTGTGCTGCTACTGCACTAATGGCATTTTGGGAAAATGAGTGCTGATGAAGTTACAGCTGCCAACTTTTCTGCACTGTAACGCAGTTAGACTTAAAAGCTAACACGGGCACGAAGCCAGAGGAGGAGTCCTTTACAAAGGCCAAGCATTGCTCCTGGGACGCTTTAAGATGGAGAGGGACAATTACTCGATGTGACACCTCGTTCGGACCCAAAGGTCACCACCGAACTCACCTTGTAACTGTAAACACACCGCTGTGCACCATTTAAACAAAAGCGTGCTCCAGCAGACAAATGCTCCCAAACAGGAACGCTCCATACCTCATTTTACATCAAACTAAATATGTATTCTTTTCATTCAGCTGACAGGTAATTTAACAAATACTCAGGCTGGGCCCTTGTCTTTGAGGCCCCATGATGTTGACTTAACTTTGTAAATTCTTATCGAGGACGTCAGCAGTTTTACCAAACTAAATGAAAGAGGGGCTGCCGAACAGAAGCTCCGCTCCTGCTTCTTGAAGGGGGAATAAAGAGGCAGCATTTTTTTTGCTTTTCTTTTTATAAAAAAAACTTTTGAGGACTGCTCCAGAACAAGATAAAAAATTGGAGAGAGAGAGAGAGACTGAAGTGAGCAAGATAGAGAGAAAACAAACAGCAGCACAGAGTGAAACACAATGACAGCTCCACACAATTTACAGTTAAATATGGTCTGCACATTTAATATTTCGTCCTCATGTGCTTCTTCTCTGTCACTTGTTCTTTTCTTTCTGCAGCATGTCTGCTTGTAATTCAGCGGCGGGTTTGTGTTCGAATGTTCAAACTGTAGCAGAATGAATAAAGAATTTTCATCTTTCATGAATTGAAATGTTGTGAAAGAGCGAGAGGGAAGATAGGAAGACTGAATTGCAGGTGTTGACGGGGTTGTCACAGCCGTACCTGAAGTAAGAGGCTGATCAGAATCACTAAAGATGCATTCTATGCATACTCCTGTAATAACATGTGTATAATCTAAATATATCTTTATTCAGGACATTCATCACAAAAAAAACCCAAAATCTCCACACTATCACTACAAAAATCTTATCATGTAATGTTTGCAGAATTACAAATGGTAACTTGTAAACTAATCTTACTGTTAATCAAACAGTTCGGGAAGCATTTTATTTATTGAACACATTATTATTTTGTATTATTGCATTAATTAACTATAGCCATGATTATAGGATGAAAATATGAAGGCAAGTTGCTTTAATTGCACACTCAGTTGGTGGCTGTTTGCACCTTTAAAGATAGTTCATGATTCAATATTAAACACGTTTTGAGTAAAAAAAAATGTCTGACTAGAATATGTCAAAGCATTTAATTAAAAGAAAAACACAGTATGTGAAAAACAGTTTTTTGTTTTTGTTGTGTTGATGGTAGTGCTGTCAGTTAGATTTTGTTAGGTCAGAATTATAGAATTCAACATCAGCCATCTTTGCTCACAACATCTTAGTGTTTTTCTCCATCAGGTGCGCATAAACTGCACTTGTGAAACTATCTGTTATATTATTAGTATCGGCTTCGGGAAGCAGGTTGTTCTGGAAAGAGGTGGAGTGTGGGTGAGACTGAGACAGGTTCAGGCGGCAACCTCCCAGTCTGAGCAATGAATTACCTTCAGCCTACATTATTACAAACGTCCAGCAGGGGGCGACACTGTCGGTTGCAAAAGAAGTCTTGTCCTATCTATGTCAATACAAAATTAGACTACTTCTCACTGGATTTATTACCCCAGTAAGAAAACTTGTGGCAAAATTTTGGTCACAATAACTTGTTTCAAGTCTTCTTTAATACAAAATGATGTTAATAGTGTAAATAATGGTCCCATTTTGAAGAAAATAGATGATAAAGCAGGGTATGATTTGGGGCGTGGCTACCTTGTGATTGAATCGTTGGCAATCCAAATTAAGTCTGGCTGCTTCAACATACCACCTGTGACAGCAGCACCCACCTGGCATTCAAATTGACCACGGCCTTAATTATGGAAAGATTTTTAAATATAATTTGAACATATAAGTTGTATAAAAATGAATCCACTCTTGTCATGAACAGCTGTAGAGACCAAAACTGCTTACATGTAACATGTTTATTTCTGCTATAAAGTCGGCATTTTAACATGTGCATCATGTATGGTTGACTCACTTTTGGAGCCAGCCTCAAGAGGCCATTTGAGGAACTGCAGTTTTACTCTCTTCCCCTGCTGGCCTCATTTTTCAGCCCTGGAGGCTGTCACTTGGTAAAGACAGACAGACAAACACACTGCGTCTTATTAGCCCTTCTAATTGAATCTGTCAACTCGCCACAAGAGCTCATCTGCACTAAGCTGGCCCCAGAACTGGCTCTCCATATCAAAGGCCAAAATGATAAATTCCCCCTCCAGATTGGCTTAAAAAAATCAAGCCCTGTGTCACTTGTGCTCCATCTCCCCTATGAGGTAATATTGATGTTTTGCTCAACCTGAGATCAATGGTTTCTCACGCCTCATTAGGCCAGGTAGAAGTGCTGTTTACTTTGTTGTCACAGGGTCTGTATAGTCTGTGACCATGGAGCGCTGTGATGCATGCTAATAATGCTGCTCTCATGGGTGTTTTGTAGCGGCTCAAGGTCAGGGGGATATCACTCGGGTCTTGGATTAACTGCCCTCCGGAGGTTTTTCATCTTTGTGGAACAGACAATATATACTTTGCTGTTTGACCTTGGGGAGGTTATTTTCTGCCCCTCTGGATTTGACAACATAATTTCAAAGCTGTGGTCAGTGGCTCCGTGTCCAAGGTTGAATGTTCAGGAAATGACCTGGTGAAGTGAGATAAATTCTGCAATTTTTCTTTTCCATTTCAAACTTCTCAAGACAAGTCCCGCCGAGACAAGTACAAGGCTTGTATGTGTCTTACAAGTGAACAACTTACACACATTCTCATATGAATCTATTGATTGCTTTGCTTTAAAAATATGAGCTGGGAATTGCAGCGCCCCGTTTCTTGTTCTGAGGCAGACTGTCAGTACAGTGTAATATGACGACGGCAAACAGCACGACTCACTAGACATTCTGCAGTGGATCAATTGTTCTTAATGGATCAAGTGTTTGTCAAACATGAAAGAGTTTTAAGGTGAAAATTTAAAGAGACTCTAACTTTTTCTTCTCTCGTGTTTTCGTTTGTGGTTTAGTTTTTGACATCTTTTCATTTGCTTTAAATAATGAACCACCAACAGACTGTTAGAGCTAATAAATCTCAGGGTTTCAACATGGATTTTAGAGTAGATTTCTGTATTGATGTTTCCTTATTGATGTCTTACAGCCACTTCTTTCTTTGATCAACTTTAAAGAAAATCCTGGCACGCCATGAAATGATATGCTCTCCGTAACGCAACCTACTTAATTATTTGTTTTTTTCTTTAGAAATTTATAATGAAAATGTCCCAACAACCAGCCTCATCTGTTTGTCTTTGACTCAATAATTTGTCTCGCTTTTCTCTTACATTTATATATATATATATATTTTACTTTACACACAACACTTTTAACCACTAATGAATCATTGAAATAGTTTATTGAAAGTGCAGGCAGCCACTATGCTGGTTAGCCTAGAAGCCACCACGAAAATAAAGAAAAAAAAATGACAGACCTATTCAAGTCACGCTGGATGAGGTTTCAGTAAAGAGCCTTTGCCAGATGGGTTTCTGGGAAAGGATTTTCAGTTAATACTACACTATAATGTGTCTCCTCCTTCCACTCTGTGTTTCCCCCCATTGTTCCACTCCTCTGTGCAATTCTACTGTATGTGTCTAATTACCATGACGGCTTGATAAGGCTGTCTGCATACTATGTTTTATTACACTGAACTTGATAGCGTCACTATGGGATGTATACAGCCAGGCATTCCTCTCTTTCTCTGCACTGTAGCAATCCTGGATGCATGCGCTGATAAATCATGTATATACCTATTCATGGTGGAAACATATCTGCTGCAAAATGACTGCACACACTTGTAGATAAACACACAGCCCCACACGTATACTGACTAGAGTTACCAGATGAGAAGGGTGAACTTTGGGACAGGGGTAGGCGTGACTTCCAGTTAATGGTCACGTTAACTGAATATTTTCTATCATTGACAGATTTTTTTTAAAAATGAAGGGAAGTTCTGTATGCCAGATTAGAAAACTGGGGTGATCTACCACAATAAAAGTAATTCACACCCCTGTCCAGCAGGTGGCGTGTGTATGTTAATATCTATAGTATCTTCTTGTCTGGATCTCATGAGCAAAACTGTGTTCCAGCTGGCTTCAGCTAACACATTGGTTGGCTTTCTGCAGTTGGAAATATCCGCTCCAAGCACCAGAATGTGTGGAATACACAGTTGTGATATTTGGTTTGTTTCGGAGTTTCAGTTACTGTGGGCACTCTGTCGGAGCAGCTGCATCAGCACTGAAACTACAGCTAACTAGCGTTAGCTAGTAGAATACAATAGCAACATGTCAAGCTAGCTGAGTTTCCGAAGTTTATTTAAAAAGCACAGTAATTGTGTTGCCGTTAGATGCTTTTAAATATGTCTTATAATTAAAAAAAATGAAAATTATAATAATAGATGACGACAGAATTTTTATCAACCTGTCTGTCAAAATGAAGGACAATGAAAATGTGCAAGGCAAACGCATAAAAATCTGCCACCAAATGTTTTTCATAACAGTGTTTAGATCCACTGCTCATAACCATATTTATTTATGGAGCATATTTTCTCTACAGACAGACGTGCAGGCAGGAGAGCCTGGTAGCAAACAGCAGTATCTTTAGGATTACCTCTCCAAGGTCAGAGTAGTTATCTTTCCCAGCTTCCTGCCCTTCTTATCCTCCACCTTTCTCATTCTCTGCCCCAGAGCTACAAAGAAAAAAACAGTCCCAGCTGGAAGGAAACCGAAAAAGATGAGGTGGTTATCTAATATATTTTGATTGATCTCTATCGCACAATAAGAATCAGATACTTTATCTTGTTGTAAAGATGCCACATTATTTATAATTGGATACAGGAAGAATCTATTTATTACTGACATTGTCAGGCAATGGAACAGGCACCCCCCCCAAGTATTTTGTTATCTGGGTGATATATGAGGCAGAGAATGAAGGTCCCCAGGTAGTTTGGCTGAGATGCAGAGATGGGATATGCCACCAGTACGTGTCTTTACACTGCATGTTGTGTGTGTGTGTGTGTGTGTGTGTGTGTGTGTGTTAGTGGAATTGGTTATTGGAGCCTGGTATCAAATTCTATATATCGCAGATTGGTTGTGATGTGTGTCAGCCTAATGTTTGGCCTCTGCAGAGCGACAGACTCATTTTTAACAGGAGCGTATGTTGGATTTGCTCCTGACAGTCATGTGTGAACACAGTTTGCATGAAAAGGAAAATAATGAGGGGGAAGAAGAAGTATTACATTAGGGATGCTGCTGTACGGACATTTTCACACCAGTTAATAAACTCTTTTCAAGAAAAGATAATCATCAAAGACGCTCAATATCTGTAGAGCGCTTAAATTTGAAAAAAGTGTCAAATAGGCACATTTGCTTTTCGCCTCGCACCAAATCTTTTGCTGTCTTGTAGGTCAACTCCCTTTATTCCTGTCATGTGATGAGAGATATCTGACTTCTGCTCTGACTTTGCTGCTGTACGGAGAAGATATTTTTATTATAATTGTAGCACCGTTCCCACGGGTCTTTGAAATCCTTGAAAGTTTGTGAATTTAAGGGGAAGAAAATCAAGATTTTGAAGATTTTAGAAAATAGACTAGACATATCCTCAACAAACGAGTTATTAAAGTGCTTGAATTTAGTTTAAAGCTCTTTTTTCTATTTTAATTTGTTAAATTTCAGTAAGTCGCTGTTGCATCATTAGTCGTGTCAAAGGTTGCGTCATTGATGAAACCTGTGAAAATGCGCATTAAAGTTTTTATGCTCGCTTGAGGTAGTTTTTGTCTTTTTCTAAAAATAGTTAATGTGCTAAACAGAGATGGAAACGGGGATTGCGAATAAGTTCTGATGTAGCAAACATTTAATTCACATGTCTGATATGACATATTTTCTCTCACGGGTGGCCAAAGTTGTCTGATTATCAACCTATTTTGTATTTTTTTTCTCTCCTACTCAATCTCTTCTTCTACTTTTTTCTTTCCGGCAAATTTAACACTAGTCTATATGAAAAGTGGTTTAAGGCTTTTTTTTCTGAATTAATTTTGTTTATATTCTTATGGGTTTTTTTTTTTTAACTTTAGTGCCGCCTTGAGTGGTTTTGTGGTCTAGCAGTTTAACATGCACATTCACAGTGAAGTGAATGGGGAAAAACTCCAGTTTCACTGTTACTGGTGCTGTTAAAGCATCTGTGCTAACCTCTTCAGGAGCCGCAGTTGTTGTTTTAAATCTGAACAAACAGTCCTCCAAACTCATAGCTGCTGGTAGCCCCTAACAGGACTCTGATTGGTCGAGCCACTGGTTGTGTGAACACAAGTGCAAAACTAGAAGCCTGACAAGATGGATTTGTGTGATGTGATCCCGCGGTTCTCATGTCATTCTGTGATATTGCAAGAATCCCACCGCCGCGTGAGAAAACATTGCGTCACTACTGAATAGCCATCCCTGCACTTGTTAATACCATATTTCTATAGGCAGTATGTTCAGTGTTGCTCAGAACCGAGGAGTACCATCAAAGCTTCTCTCCCTGCAGCTTGTGAGTGAAGCCTCCTGGGCACCGGCTGGTCCCTGGGGTCCTGGCTGGTTGACAGCCCACTGATTCCTGCAGGCTTCTTCCCAAGGCCAAGGCATTTAACTAGACTTCCTGTCTCAGCAATTACATCCTGCTTCTGTCTCTCGCTCACACACACAGATCTGCACAAAGTCAGTGTGTGTACTGAGACACACAAACAGAGCTACACATACACAACCTCTCAGAAAAAACTTTCTACTTTATTAGACAGGAAGTAAGATGATAACACAGGTCGTGCAGGTTTATAGCTCATGTATTGTTCTATATATCTAATACACAGAGGAATACTTTTCTTTTTTGTTCCATCATTGTCTGATCCAGGCAAATCCGGACTCACCAGCTCTGCTTCTGCACATGTTGTTCACTCCCTGAATCCCCCAGGCTCTGAGCTGATTATAATATGCCCTGCTTGGGAGAGGAAGAACTTGATGCATATCGCACACACACACACACTTATCTTTTCATGTTTCATTCACCCCCATTCCCTCCCTTCTTTTAATCTTACGCTTGGCCACTTACAATTTGTTGCCCTAAGCGTCATCCATAATGCCTTCAAATTTACGAGCAGTATTACCTTTTATTCCTAAACAGAGCTGAAGATGACAGCTCAACCCTGGAGCCTATCCAGCAGTGACCTGTGTTTTGTCTTTATCTCTCTCCATTGTCCCAGAGATGGTGATCTGAAAACTAGCATCCAAATGTATTGTTATTGAGAGAACCGGTGGGCACCAGTTCATTACACAGACTTCATAAAAGAAGTGGACTTTGTGATGCTATCCATTGGTTTGGGGCTAACACGTGAACCTTGAGTCCTTGAGATCCTTAATTCATGTTAACTTTGAGATGAATAAAGATGCCAGTTTTACCATGCTTCATCCAAAGCAATTAAAGAATTAATACAACACAAGTTAGAGTCCCATAGGACATATTTGCTATCGGGCTGTGCATAAAGACCAAATCTAATCATATTAAGCAGAAGAAAATGAGCAGCTGGCTCCTTAAAGCTTTTAAGTACAACAGAACATTGAACAAGACCCAAATTTGAACAATTAACTGAAAACACACTGTGACAGGGTCAAAGTTCCAAGATGGAAACACAGACAACACCCTAAAAAAATCATTGCTATTTAAATGTACACAGTGCCATGGATACGCATTACTATGCCTCCATCCTAATTGGCAGGTTGCCGTGAAGTGTCCTACCTGCCATAAAACTGCTACATCACCTACTTTACTCTAAATGAGACCATAATTTACAAAATGAACATCATGCTGTATATAAGAAGACTTGAAATTAGTAATTGAGACCATAAACCCATTAGGAAAATGTGTGTTGAGGTAATAAAGCAAGTGAAAAGGAGGGTAAATTTCTCATAGACATCTATACAATCTGATTTCTTTTTGCAATCATTGGAGTCGAAACCTGCTGGCCAGGTTTATGGCACTTCCTCATTGGCTTCACTCGTCAGAACCAGATGCTAGCTTCACTTTTATACAGTTTATGGTTCATTATGTCTCTGGAACGATCCAGGAAGTACATTAAATTACCTCCAGACAAATATATTTAGTAAGGGGGAAATAAGTGTTTAATGTGTGGTTATGTAAAGTAAAATCTATGTAACTAAGAAAGTTTCAATGACATTAATGTTTGCATAGAACTTTAAGAAACTTGGCTGCTGATTTAACCAGGATATGGAAGACGGTGGATGGCGAGCTCTAAAGGTTACAGGTCTGCCGCTGTCCCATGGTTGTGTGGGTGGCTAAATGCTGATTCGCAGCAAATCATCGTAGCTTTCATCTGATGTGAAGCGGTGCCAGGGCTTAGGGTATAAGACGGGCTATCTAACAGCATTGATCAACACTTTGTGCTGAACACGCTAAAAGTGAGGAAAAAAGTTTTTTTGCGGGGATTAACTAATTTGATCTCTCCTCTTTCTTGCAAGGCGAGGTGAGAGAACAGATTGCGAGAGTCTGCTGTTATCCATCACAAATATGTGTGACACCGCAGGGGTCCAGTTAGCAAGTGTTTTTACTATCTTTTTGTTGAAGGCGTCAGCATAATGCAATGACAGACTCCTCGGGATTCATTTCTCGCATCTCATAAATGTTGCACAGGCAATTCTTTTTAGGGACGGCAAGCCAGGTACTTCAAACACAGAAGCAATATATTAAACAAATCATATGAGTCGGCCACTTCAACACACTGCAGCATGCGTGTCATTATGTGTGGATGATTGTTTTTGTCGGTTTCTGTTGGTTTCTCAGTTGGTCTGTAAATTTGTCTGTGTGTGTCTGGCAACATGCTTGTTTGCCCTGCACAACCCTTTCAATCCATACACACATTGTGCACACACACACCATATTTCCTCTGTCACACACAAACCTATTTGATTGCAAATATCAAACTGTTCCAGCAAACTCTCCGTGGCCAGCTGCAGGATGTTGTGCATTAGCCTCAGCTGCAGTAAATAACTGAATGTGTGCTTTGTCATGATGCTCTCCAACAATGAAATGTGTGTGTTTATGAAAACACTGACTAGTATTATGTAAATGATATGCTATGCTACTGATAATCTGGAGTGACAGACAAGCTCAGCTGAGAAAAAGCGATTAAGCAACTGTGGACATTCTTGGTTTATGAGGCTATTGACGCCATATGGTGCTGAAGCCATTGCGATTGTTCTGTTTGGACACTAACAGCTTGAGCCTGATACAGACATGTCGCTCACTTATGCGACCAATGTGGTTGTGATTGGGTTGATAATCAAATGATTATGATAGGGTTACATAATTGGTTTCTATTTAAATTTTTAACAGCCTAGCAGCATGGCTCTAGGGATGGCAAAGTCTGTTGGTCGGTCTTCGTCTTTGGTTCAGCCTGAAATATCTCAACATCTACCAGATGGATTGGCACACAATGTTGTAACTAGACATCCATGATCCTCAAATCTCTGTGTATGTATGTGAATGCAAAATCAGAAGGCCAAAGGACCGTATTTTGGCATCGGAACATTCTGGTTTCAGTTTGTAGTTCGTTTTTAGTCCAATCGGTATTTACCAATCATGTTTAAGCAACTTTGGTTGGCTTCAGGTAAATAGTACGTGTGGCGAGCAAAAGAGGCTGAACGCACAGGCTGAAATACAATTTTTGAACCCATCAGCTATTGTCTGGGTTAGCTTTATATCTTGCTAGTCAGATTAGTTGCTAATCGGAATGTAAACAATGAGCGGCACACAGGAAGAGGAAGTCTTGGCCCGGATATTTGTTATCCATTCCTGGATATCTGCTGGCTATGCTGGAACCTCCAAAATATCAGCCATTGCACCCAGAGGCTGGATTGTTGTCAGACCCAATAGTGGACGTATTTCGACTATGAATTCTGGTTACTTTGTTGCTATGAGAAAGACTCCTCCATGTGCTTGAAACCAAGGAATGGAGGAAAGTTTTGTGGATCTTTGGTGCAAGTCCCAATACCTATTTGTTGATGTACTCCAGGCCGTACCATGAGCGGGTCAAGAAAGTGAAGAGTTTGAGAGAAATTGTCAGTGAAAGAAGCTACTTTTTAATATTTTAGATAATACAGAGAGACTACATGATGCCTTTACAAATAAAGAGGGTTAAAAACATGCAGATCGTATTCAGGAATACATAACAAATAGCCATGCATTTTCTTTCTTTTTTGTTTTTCTGTGTTTCTCTTATTTGTGGAGGTTAAGACCAGGGCTTCATCCCTGAGGACAGAGTACTCAAGGTTGATTAAACTGAAACAGAGTCGTAGTGGGACTAAACCCACCATGCAGGCAGCTACCTGCCTTCAGTCCAAAATTATTTATTTACCTCCATGCTCTCTGCAGAACAGGCAGTCCTTGCTGCCAGCCTCTTCCTAAATGATCTCTCCTCCGTATTTGTTCTTCCTCGTTCTTTTTGCTTGCATATACTTGGGATTGCTAGTTTCTTGCTGACATCCATATTGGGAAGGAAAATCTAATGATATGTTTCTTAATAGTGTCAATAAACCTAAACCACATTGAGATTCCCCATAATAAGGAGGGCAGTAATGTAATGTGATCAGTACCGCAATGTGACAACTTTGGAAGTCGTATAGGTGCCATAAATCTTTGTTAGCACAACCAGAAACTTGTGTGTTATTTCTGTAGTTTGGCAAAGAGTTGAGCACAAACTTGTGTAACCCATGAAGTTCAAGAACTGAGAAATAACTTTAATGTTTGAATTCCTTTCTCAGTTTAAGGATGTGTTCATTACAGAAATAATAGTATCGCTTCTGTAAGACAAACTTTTAATGAATCGATGCGGTTTTAAACTAATTATTTTTTAAAAAGGAGCCCATGACTCATTGCAACACAGAAAGAGTTCAAGCAAACAAACTATGTTATATAACTATATTAATATTATATCAAACCCATCATTTCATCTTTCCATCTTCCTCAAGAGAGCGGGTTGCCATAGAGGTTTTATTTGGAGGGAACAGAGAGGTGTGAACGCCTACTGCCTCCAAGAAATAATCTCTGAAGTGGAGTTATTATCACCAAGCTCAGAATTTGAGATAAAACAAGATTTGGTCCCAAACAAACACCCACCTTTTCATCTACTTGCATGCAGATTCATTTTACTCAAATCTTCATCTAGATTCCAAAGCTGATGTCTAATTACCGCACTTGTCTTGGAGGTACTCATTTTGCCTTTTCTTTTCTTTGTTGTGCATCTCTCTTTGGGACCACAATCTTTTCTATCTTGTTCTCATTTGTACACGATGCAGATTTAAGCGACTCTAAGTGTAAATTACCCTGAGGGCGTTGGAATATGCCTCCAGTTTCTTTCATGGCAAATGAAACAGAATTCGTGAACAAATGCACACAGGCAGAGATTATTATACAGCCGCAATACAATATAAAACATTCAATAACTGTGTCCTAACTGCAGCTGTTGTTCCTGAATGTCACATTTTAATCAGTAAATCAGCCGCTGAAGGATCTGCTCCGATATTATTCTGACTTTTCATTTGTTGCTCTATTAGTCTGATGAATCACAGTCGTACATGTTGCTCATAATCCTCTAAAAGCTGATGAGATGGAGTGCAGCTGTGCTTGTGCATGTGCATGCAGATGTGCCTGTATTTTAAAATAATTCTAGATATGTGATTATTATTACATTTGAGATGTTGTGAGCCTAACCCAAATGCATTTTTGAGCTTCATGCAAAACCGAGCTCCACCTTGAACCACATCCTGCAGTCCCCTCAGTGACAGAAAGGTTAATTACACAAGACGACCGAACTTCATCACCAAGACATCTAATCCATCACCGTATGACTAGTCCCAGCTGAGTGCCATGGGTAACGGCAGTTATTGGATGCAAAGTTCATCAACAGGTTGTAAAAAGCCCCAAATAACATGATGAATCCTTAATGATCCCAGCGTGGGGTTAACATTAAGCCATGACGGGTGAATAATAGTGGAGCCTGTGATTTCCCACTGTGCCATGGTTGAAATTAATATCCTCTGGTGTGAACTAATTGGCACGGAGCCTGAGGGTTGAAAGATGAGCTGGATGAGGAGTAAGCTGTGTGTGCAGGCGTGTTGATGGAATGTTTCCATCCAATATAAGTGTTGTATCTGTAACTTGTGCTACAATAGTTAATGTCAGTGCATTCCTACCGGCGTACATCTCTGCCTGCACTAACCCCAAACAACATTCGTCTCACACAAACTTAAGCTCGGTTCCATTTTTCTTGCAAATTTGGGCTGCGAAATTGCTTATCCTTTTTTTTAAATCCATCAATGCCTCGGAGAGTGAGAATGTGAAAAGTATTGGAGAAACAGGGAGCAGACGTGTCTCAGATTTTCAACCACAACATCAGTGATCCTCTCTGAATTCCTCAATGCAGCATAATCCTCAGCCAGTGGGGAAATGTGAGAAACTTCACAAAGTAATTTACACTCTAATGTCTATTTTGCCCAAGAACAGCAATGGGGCACCATTTAAGGATATCACAGTCACATTTTTCTTATTTTCTAAGATAATAACCAAGAGGCTTTATATTGAATTCTATCAACTTATTATTTTTTCTTTAAATGAATTGCATGCTCAGAATAGATGAGCAACATCAGGCCAAATGGAGGGTTTTCTTATATTCTAAACAGGCAGTACTCACTCCAATCTGCAATCATGTATTTGAAGCACACTTTTGTTTGTTCACGCCCAATTTCAGCCTTGGATTACTCACATAACTTTGATCACTGGACACGAATGATCCCAATATTACTGGATCCTGGATTGATACCAACATGTTTCTTTCTGTCATCAATCACGGCTGAAATAACCACTTTACCTGGTTTGTACCTGTTTTAGATATATCAGAAAACCAAAGTCTGTCACGCTTGCATTCTTAAAGTCACACAGCTTGGTAAATTGCACTGCCTTTCGAGGAAATGCATCTGTATTACTGCAGCTACTACAGAGATATGAACCCAACAAAAACTGTGATTTACTATCAATAAATCGGTCAAAATATGCTGAAAAAACTACATCATGATGCCAATATGTAAGAAATTAGTTAGTCAGGTCTGTCTGCAAGACAACAAGCAAACAACTTTTAAAAAGTATGTTTCCTGAATGGAATAGTTTGATCAGGGCTATGCTAGTCAGGAGATTCAGTATTTTGAAAGGCAAAAGTTGGGTTACTGGCTCTTTAGATGAGGATGAGTGGGAAGTTTAGGCTCTTTTGCTTGAAATAACCATAACCGACATGATCATACTGTTTCCTGCCATATTGTTGAAAAACGGACTTCATGAAAACTGCTTTTTCAGGCAATTAAAACCTTGTAGACATCACACGTTTGTAACCATTATAGAGCCTGTGACAATTTCCCTTTCATAAATGGGGAGAATTGCAGAGAACAAATCACCTCCAGCTGATCGGTCCATGGTGCTGATTACTGTCAGAAATCCAGAATTCCTGGAAGAGCATGTGTTACTGACATGCACATTTAGTACAGTACAGTAAGGTGCCAATAAACCCTCTTTTTCCTTAACTTCATCTCTTTTTTCCCTTTCCCTTGGATCCCCTTCTGTCACTTATCTTTCCTTCTTTCTCACAGGCAGCTCTTCTACCCTCTTATCTCTCTCCTCTCTTCAGGCGATCCGTTCCTCTCCCCTCCCTCCTTTTATCCTCCTCCCAGCCTGTGTGGCTCTCCGTGCTCCATTGCCCTTTATGACCTGTAATCCATGCTTATTAAACAAGGTGCCTGTGCCATTAAGAGTGGAAAATGAGCCCTAATGGCAACGCCGCTGGCAGCGCCCGCTGCCTCAATGCCATTTCGCACTTATGGGCAACGCTACATTAGCACCCTAATTCGAGTGGCCTTGCATCGCTGCCTCTGAAAATATTTTCATAATTTACCTTTCCCTCCACTAACCCTCGACTGTCTCCAAAGTGGTGGGGAAGGCTGTGTCGGATTGTTGGATAGTCAGATCATCCTGGAAGCATATGGCCAAAAAAACAGTTAAAGCAAGGTAAAGCTACTTCATCAAGACAAGTCTATCAAGGGGACACAACACACCTCTTTTGTTTTTAACCTCCTGTTCCCCATCGTGGTAGGACTCCAATAAATCATGTGAAAGAGTGGTAATAGCGGGAGTCTGATGGAGGGAGCTGAAGAGGCACGGAGGGTTGAAGGTTCCCTATGATGGCAAATTGATTTATCTTGTACTCACTTATGCTTTGGAGGACAAATCAGAGAGGACAATAGAACAACTCTGGGGGTGTGGACTGGATCATTACAGGAATCATCCTGTCCCTCATGGGGAAAATGTCTCTTAATCTCTGAGGCCCTGAAGGATACATTCAGTGCTGTGCCGTTGGTTTATTGAAGTCTTAAGTTGACTCTCAACGAGGAATTACATGTTTTGGACACACGTGTAAGATTTCTTTAGCCAGTGTTTAGTTGTGGTTGATGACTGCAGTGTTTATCACTGTTTCCCAGAAAAATGCCCCAAAATGTCATGTGTTCATGTTCAAGTAACAAATTCTTAGGAACTTGAACTGTGGTCCGTCTGCAGAAAAAGAGGTAGTAGTGTACGGTGAGCCACAACGTCTGCATGTGGAGGATGAATCAACAAAACCTTAGACTTTAACATGGGAGACCAGGGTTTGCTTCCTGCTTCCAGCTGACATTTGTTCCCCAATCTTAACCGCGTGGCTATTATTATAACCATGACAAAGAAAGTCCCCTGACCTGAAGTAATTATAACCCAAACCATCTTCTTGCCTTAGCCAACGTTATTTTTTCCCTAAACTTTACTAATCCTTAACCATAGTGTTGTCAGAAAATGAAATGGTTTTATTTTTATGCCAGCGGCAAACCGCCCGTCCCATCATCGTGGACGTGATATCTCAAGGACGCCTTGATGGAACTTTTTCAAATTTTCAAACCAGACAGTTCGGGCATAACAAGCTGCCCCTTTCAGTTGTGGTCCGGGTTCCTTTGTGCCTCAGCGGCGTGGGGCTTCCAGCAGGGAAGTGTTGGTGTTGACTCCCAAGAAGCAGGTCAGCAGGTGGGCGCAGGGCTGCGGATGCCTGGGGTAATGTCAGTGAAGCTTAGACACCTTGTACTGGAGCTCCAGCTGCAGGTCAAAGGTGGCAGCAAAGTCGATGTGGGTCTGTCCACGGTGGACTGGTCTCTGTCTGGGAGTCTGAGCTGAAGGGGGTTCTGGAGAACCTGCATGATTTGACCAATGGCACCACGGCAGGCATTTGGAATAACTCTATAGAAATAACCAATATTCCAACTATTCGTCTTGTTTGCTTATGTAGGTCTTATAGTGGCATCAACATTAAATCGAGATTGTTTTATCACCAGTTGCAGTTGTTGTTTGTCTGGTGTTGCTGTGTACAGGTAGTCAGGGCAGGCTGTTAAACAGACGGATGAGTTTTTCCATTGTTTTCTACAGTGTATTTTGATTTCATTTCACCGCAATCATGCAGAGCGTGAAGAGACTGTCGGCTGGCAGCGAACGGCCCCTACAGCTTGATTGAATTGTGTTGCTTAATTCTGTTTACAATGTATTAGATGAGTATATTACTGCTAGCAGGTAAAGTACTGTGGCACATTAATTAAAGTTAATAGGCAGCTAAGGGAGAGGGCTGCGGAGGCTCCTGTCAAACAAACATGGCATTGGGGTTATGTGAAAAACGGCAGTAGGAAACTGCATTTCTCTGCCTTTTCGCTTCACACACTAACACATGCATAGACACACACTGAGCCACTGGCCCAGAGTCACAGAGCAGGAGGTTGAAAGTGGGCAGAAGTCGAGAAATGAGTCATGTAGTGCCCCGAGGCTCTGTGTGCATGTGTGTGAGTATGTTCTGTATGTGTGAGAACTTTCGCTTCAGTGAGCGTGGGAGTGTCTGTTTGGGGAATCGCTTCTGAAATCGTCTGTACAATAAGAGAGTTAATGTTTTTGTGCTTTGTTCAGCTTTCATGTTCTGTATGTGTGGGTTGTTCCATGACTTTAAACAAAAGTCACAGCATCCCATATTGACTTCTGACATGAAAGCATCATAGCAGTCATAGAAACAATAAGCCCCAGTGAGAGGTTGTGTGTGTGTTTCATGCTCATACAAGCACTCTTATCTGCTGCGGCGTGTCTTTTAGATCAAGTTTGATTTCCTTTATGTGACTGAAACAGCAGTGATGCATGATAATAAATGTCAATCATATTTTGTTAAATAGTTGTGAGTGGATGTAAATGAGCAAAAAATACACATAATAATAAAAATAACATAATAATCTTAATTTTTGAGTCATCATATACAACTATGGAAAAATTAAGAGACCACTCAAAAATTTTCTTAACAGACGCATGAAGTTAGTCAACAGACTAACTGAATTTCCCTGCAGGGATAGATAAAGTAATTTTGATTTTGATTAATTTTGATGAAAGCTGTGATTGGAAATCAAGGTTATTCCACCAAATATTGATTTCTGGACTCTTCCTAAGTTAAAACATTTGTTATGTTTAAAAATGATTCTGAACTTGTTTTCTTTGTATTATTCAAGGTCTGAAAACACAACATCTTGTTTTGTTATTTGGACCATTTTCTGCAAATAAATGCTCTAAATGACAATATTTGTATTTGAAATTTGGGAGAAATGTTATCAGTAGTTTATAGAATCAAACAAAACAAACACATTTACACATTTACATTGTATATATTTGCTTATAAAACACTGTTTTTGAATGTTACCGGAAGGATTTCCGCACTATACTCGCTGTGTGCATCTGAAATATGCATTTCTTGTGTACATTATTGTGGCCACAGGTGTGGATTGACCCCAAGTTCACAGTGTCTCAAAGTGCTCATGCTCTCTGGTATATTTAGAAAGTGCCATGTAGCTGGAGAATTGCATGTACACATTCCCTTTGTTTCTCTCCACCTCTGCATCTCTAATGAACGACACAGTGAACTCCAATCTGACTCTGCGTGACCCTCGGTGCTCTGCAACATGCAGCCTCTCTCTTGTATGCTGTAAAATATTCATAAGGCCTCTGCAGGGCACAGTGTACAGTGTGTTTGGGCTGCTAATTGTTTTATGGGTGGACCTCGGGGTGCTGTCATCTGCTCACACTGAACATAAACAAGCGCACATCATGATCCCAGAATGTTGTGGTTGATCATGGAACAATAATGTGTTTTGGGGATTTTTGGTGCAGTTTTTACCTCTTTTTAAAATTCATTCTTTAGAAGAATAAATGGGTGCAACAGCATCTCTAAATGCTGTTTGTACCCAGAGCCCCAAATTAACCAATTAACTCAGTAATTAACTCTAATTATTTTAAACCAAAACAAAGGCCCATGTAAAATGAATATATTTATATTAACATGAATGAATAATGTAAACATGTCCTTAAGGATTCTTTACATTTGAAGACAACTTGATAATCTCACCCCACGTTAATGTGTAAATACAGCATCCAGATTTGAGGAAGAACTTCCCTCAGAAAAAAGCAGGAGTGAAAACGATATTAAAACTAAATATCAAAAAACAAAAAGGCTATATTTAAAACATATGTGTAATGAAGATGAGGCAGAAATGTGCATAGATTTATGAACAGGGATGTAAATTCACAGTTCTAAGAATAAATAGAATATGTAGCGTACAGAGAAACACACAAAAAAAATCAAACTTGGTGGCATTTCATCTCTTTTCTCACCGTACTGCACTTTACAATCAAATAAACACATCTGCCCTTTTCTAAACTAGGGAATGGTAGATGGTAGGGGATCCTAAATATAATGTAACCTTTCAGTTTTTAATAACTGCATGCCAGTATTCAGTGTCTATCTTAGTTTGAGCTGTTTATGTTTGTACAGATCTTAGATTAAAACGTGTTCCATGCAAACACAGGATCAGTAAGTCAGTATCGATGCAAACTTGCTGTTGGAAAGATTTTATAAGCGACTTTCGCTCCTAATGTGGTAGATTCTCTCAAACAGCTGAAATGGGTACAAAGACTGTGTAGGGAATAGTTTAAGAAAAGCCTCTAGACTGTGCAGGTGACCCGGCCAACCTGATCGCACAAAATGACGTGAAATGACCACGACTTCTTAACAACGTATTCCATCCTGGTGTGTGGAAATTACATGAAACCGTGAGCGTTCTAAAAATGGCACACGTCATTATACATACACACACAGTTCACAGGCGTAAAAAAGGCTGCAGTTTCATGAATTTAGGCTACAAAACCACTGACCTAGGTTTAGGGCAAAAAAAGGTTCAGGTAAGGTGATGTAAACAGTTTAAAAAAGTTAATAAATGTACCGTAAATGCTGGAAACGGAGCCCTGGCAGTGAAGCCACAGACGTCAAAAATGTAAGTTACGTAAAAAAAAAACCATCCCTTCCCCGCATCGCGTTTGACATCTGCCATTTACTGTCCACACCCCCGTCACTCATTACTGCTACATCACTGAGTGACATTGTTAAACCCAGAGATACACGTGCCCAGCACGAAAAGGGATCCCCATTGACT
>CAFUXE010000474.1:621185-641540 GCA_903364295.1 Serranus cabrilla
ACACATTACATGCCATTCATTCATTCATTCATTCATTATCCTTAACCGCTTATTCAAACCCGGTTGCGGTGCACCCAGGGTACACGCTGGACAGGACGCCAGACACCTGGAGACAAACAGCCATTCACGCTCTCATTCACACCTATGGACAGTCACCAATTAAACCTAAGCTGCATGTTTTTGGACAGGCAAGAGTGCTAACCACTACCCCACCGTGTAGCCCATAATTACATGCCACCAGCACGGAATTCAGTGTTAAGAGGTTGTGGTCATATCATGTAATTTGGTGAGATCAGGCTGACCTCACACTACTGTCCCATACTCAGCAGTTGACAAAGGACAGTAAACCTGATGATGATGATGATGATGATGTCAGCCCATAGTGGAAAGTCCAAAGTGAAGCTTTGATAGAGATGGAAAGATTTTGTGAGTCATTGACAAGCAGGGTGGTAAAGGTTGACATCATTGCAGGAATAACAAAAGCAAAAACAGGAAGTTTTTCTGCTGAAGATTAACTGGAATTCCCCAAAACCAATCGTACAAACGTAAAATCAGCTGTTTGAACAGGAACTGGCAACATATCTGTATTCAAGAGTGAATTGATAATCTTTCCTTTATCTTTAACTAAGTAGTTTACCAAACCACATAACAAATAATGTGTTAAAATGCACATGTGTGTGCTTCGGCACACACACAAAGAGCGCTCGCATGGAGTTGATGTGTTTTCACTCTTGACTGCCTCAATCAATTCTTTATTATCCTCAGCAATTAGGGCCCCTCGTCATGATCGATGATTTCAATAAGCTTCTCTGTGGGCTTCGTTACAAGCTCTATCTACTTTATATTTCTGCTTTTCTCTTAAAGTACACATTTCATTAGCAGGAGCAGGAACTGGGCTGGATTTTATTCACCCGTAGTCTCTGTGGCTTCAGTATGCAGGAGGTTATCAAAGTTGGTTTAACTCTTCCTTCATTGTCTCAGTCATCTGGTGCTGTGAACATGTTAAAATTTTTAAAATGATGAATAATTTGCTCTCTCTGGTGATTCTGTGGCCACTGTCAGCTGTCAGTCTGTCAGCAGCATCAACTTCACTGCAGTGCAGCTTCATGTCCTTGATGTTACCCTGCCTAAAAGTTGTACATTTGACAAAAGCATCGACCGTCTGTGACCCCCCAAAAAACGTCAGTTTCAGTTTGTTCGGTAAAAGTTGAAAAGAGAAGTAGATGGTTTTTGGAGGAGAAAGGAGTTCCTAATCAATCCAAACACTGTTAGCATGTTTGTTTGCATGCTTGCAGTCATGTTGTGTCCACTCAAAAGTGCATCGCCTCACTCATCCTATGAATTAATAATCAGAGAACAGCAGCAGTGTCAGAGTAAATATCTGTGCTCTCTCAGTCGACTGTATTCCAAACCGTCTCTGAAAAGCCACAAATTCCCCCACAAGGAAACTTTTCAGAAGGAAAAGAAAAGAAGGTTGACCTGCACATGAAGCCGACAAAAGTCTTATCATTTGGGAAATCTTCTATTATTTCTACTTTATTATTCATTCCTTGTTGTGTAAGCATCAATTTATGTACATATTTATCAGAATACTTGGGATTATATGAACTGACTACTAATGAGATCTAATCTATAAGTAAGTGGGCTGTGTGTGTTTGAAAAGTGGCAGGTTGACCTTTTGACCTTGATGGTTTTGACCTCTTGGTATGAAACAGTGTTCAGTGGGTGTACAGGGCCAGTTAGTCAGTGTGGTTATAAAACAGTGGATCTTTGTGCTCAAGATGGAAACCTTGACATTTTATGTAACATATTAAATGGGGCTGCGACTAATCAATATCACTGCAGATTAATCAATAAAAACGGGAATTGATAACAATCAAAAACAACGCCAATGTGAATTCTGCTTATCGGCGCGATTCTTAGATTCCCTCATTGGTTGCTGATCAGTTTTCTTTGTGGAAAAAAAAAACCTACACAGGTTTCAGGTCAGTGCAGCTGTTGTATTTTCTCTGAGTTTGTGTGACAGAAATGACAGAATATGTGTAAAGCAATAAAATATCTGCTAAGCCTGCCTGCGTGGCACTAATGTTAAAATAGTAGATATCTAGTTTCCGTAGTGGACGTGCTGCTCTGTTGTGGAGCAGTTCCACTTTGAGTGTCAAATAACTTGCATTCATTGAATTTAAGCCGATGGTGTAGAAAGATGCTTACATACGAATACGTGCGAACAGAACAGTTATCCTTCCTCATGAAATATGTTCTGAAAATTTCAGGTTATTGTTTTGCTGTGTGCAACTCTCAGAAAAATGTGCTGGCATTTAAAAAAGCAATCAATAAACTCTGATGGATCGGAGGATTTGGAAGCGGTTCAGAATTCCCATCCCTGTTAATCTGTTAGTTATTTGATCTTATTTTGTCATGAAATGGCAACAATAAAATCTCTAAACGTCTTGTTTCGTCCTATTAACAGTAAAAAATAAAAATAAAAAAATCTGCTGTTAGTTAAAATTTTAAACAGATTAACAGAACAGAATATATAACAGATATAAATTCTTCACTTTGAAGGAGTGAAAACAAGACATTTTAGGGATTATTTGCTTAAAAAATGAAGAAGAAAACCGAATTGTAGAAAGTAGCCGCTGAATCATTTCCTGTCAATTGACTAGATGATTAATAATTTCCGCTCAAAATCTAAATATATTTAAGATTTCCCACCTCGGAAATTCAGAATTGCGCTTCCTTCATTTCCACAATGTAACATGGATCATCATCTTCCAGCTGCATATCTACACAGAATTGACTTAAATATCTGCATTTCCCACCAATGCCAATTATCAGCCATCCTTCACATACATATACTGTATGTGAACAGCCTTTTGCTCAGCGTACCAAACAAGCAAACTTTGCGCTGCAGGTAGCCGTTATACGTTGGGCCACTAAAAAGAGATAAACACCAGCAATGCAGCCGAGTGAATTAATAATCCCTCCCTACTGTTTTGCTTTATTCCAGCGCTTCGGGGCAGTGGAAGTTAGGCTGCAGCGTTTCTCCTCTCCCCAGTCTTCTCCCTCCTGCTCTTTGAACACTCCATTGTTCCTCCACTTCAAGACGTCTCTGATCCTTTCAAGTGATGCCTCCTTGATTACACAGGATAAATACTTGGCAAGGGTTATTTTTCTCTTCCCCCCGAGGCAGGTAGACAAACTTTGGTCATTACCATAATAAGGTAAATCAGACGGTAAAGTGTTGCGTCGCTTCAACAGTAGCCGTGAAGAAAAGTGCTGACAGAGGCGTAACTGGTTGGCAGCTCTTCAGGGGGAGAAAGCTTGTTTGTAATTGCCTCTGCTACAATGCAGTTCCCCCCTTTGAAATATAGACTCCACTTGACTCCTGTAAGTAGAGTCGATCCATGCAGTTTGGTACTTTGATGAGAAAGTGGCTGGTAAGTGGGTTGTGTACACTCAGAGCACTAAATAGGAGGGGAGACTGCAATATATATATTTTTAAGAATAATGATCTTTTCAAGTAAGATAAACTTATCTGTACATGTTCCTGTAGCTTTGGTAAGCATGGAAACTTTCTCTTTTTATTAGGTAGCCCTCATCTAAGCACTCGGTAAACATAAGTCTTAGTCACAGCCAGTCACGAGGAGTATTTGTTATTTTTCGGGGAAAAAATCATGATTTGGGCTCAAATAAGTACATAATTATGTCCAGGGGACCTTTGTCATCATGGTTACATGGTTGCTGAAGGAGGAATTATCCTTTTATTCCGGATATGCACTGATTTTCCAGTTCAGCTTGCCCCAGTTATATAAATGGGGGTGGACAAAATGTTAGAAGCACCTCTTGATAAAGCCGAGTGCAATACTTACAACAGAAACTACAGCCTCCAAAACGACCATAAAGTTGAACCAACGCCTCCCTTTACAGTAAAACTGCATTATAACTCTGATGAAGACTGGATTTATTGCTGGACTTTGTGTGTGAGACTGCAGTTGTTTGGTGTACCCTAATATAGTGACAACTTTATAGTGATTATTAACAGATGAGAAGGCAAATGAGTCCCAGCTCACCCGTCCAGGAGATTTACTGTTCTGACACATTTTAAATGTAAATCTATTTATATTTGCATATAATGAAGCATTGTGATGTTGCTTTCTTTTCTCTGTTAATCACTTATAATATCTGTGTTGCATAACCAAGAAGATGAAAGAACTTAAATAAGTTAACACAAAGGCTCCTAACTCAGCTGCATTAGAGCAAACGGTGCATTATCATAATTATGTTTCCTTAATATAATGATAAGTGAAATTGCTGATGCATTACTGAAAACAGTTCAGTTTCAGGCACAGTGAGTCCCGCCTGGCTTTCATTCAAACCCAACCAGACAAATCCAGATAGTAAAACCTCCAGAGAAAACGACACATTTTTTTTTTTTTTTTTACCCCATAGCACGCACTGTTAAACTGCTCCGCTAGCCCGCTCTTTCAGACCTCACTTTGCAGACCACTCAGGGCTCTGGCTCTTAACATCCTGCTGATGGAGGGAAAGTGATCCGGGTCTGACTGCGGGCAGCTTGGCCACTGAGCCGCAGCTGATGACTCACACCTCTCTGAGCCTCCCAGAAGCAGTTCGATACCTGCGCTTCCTCATCATTTCGGGGCTGAAGTCAACCCCCCGTGGCCCCCGTTCTGCGGCGTAGAGGAAAGGGTTTATATGATGTTGGATACGGCTGTAAATGATGACAAATTGATGTGAGGCTCAAAGGTCTTGACAGCAAGAGGTCCATAAGAAGTTTCAGAGGACGAGTACATGATGTCCTGTCAATATCTGGTACTTTCTCTAGACTTTGTGTTGATGCAGAGAAAATATAATCACCAAACACTAATTGTAAGCCATGCTTGTCTCTGTAATAACACCAGCAAAAGACTGGCCTTCTGTCAGATCTGTCAGTGCTGTAGAAACAAGTTTTCCAGAAGAGATGGCATACATTTCTGACCTCTTGCACATTGATTTCAAACAGTGCTCATATGGACGTAAATGCCACATCCTATTTCTCTCTGTTACAGTTTTTTCTTTTATTAACTTCACCGTTTAGGATGAATGGGTGGATAAATAGCAGACAATTATATACCGTCATCCTCAAACACGCTCAAACTGATAGAACTCACTCAAGGAAATTAATGCAATTAGTATCAAAAATGATGTTTGTTTGTGGGCAGGATCATGGAAAACGTACTGGTCTGATTTAATGAAACTTGGTGGAAGGGTGAAGCATGGGTAGAGGAAGCACATGCTCAATTTTGGAGCCGATCCAAATTACAAGACTATTTTTGTTTTAAACTTTTGTTAACATTGCAAGATAAGTCAGGGCCTTGGCAGCCGTCTGCACTCTCCGGGTGCATCTCTAATTCTTCTATGAGACACTTACAAAACAAAATGTGTTTTTGTTTTTTTTTGGCTTGCAGTGCTGCAGTAGACCTTATCAAGTTGTTAGTAAAATTTGTGAGATTCTACAGCACAGTGCTTCCAAGACCCACTCTACAAAAAAGATTCAAATTATCTGATATGCAGGGCAGCATAAGCACAACATAGTTTTATCTTTATAAAGGTGATATGGCAAACACATTAGGAAACAGCCTATTTACACATTCAGCCAACACGGAGCAACAGTAGCAAATATTTGAAGTTATGTTCTTGGCCACCTGATGAATATATCTCCAATATTCACTCTCTTTTAGCTGTTTTTGGTCTCTACCAACCTCCGAGGTAAATGCCTGGCTCTTTCACTGCTAAATGCTGCACTACTGTATGTTTAATTGCTAGTTGCTAACTAAAGTTATGTTTCTAATCATTTGTGAAGCAAGTTTTAAAGGGATCTTTTGATATGTTGTAGAAAAGAAATCCAAATTTCAGTCCAGAAAGAAGAAATAGGAACATGGTTTCTATGTGCCATTTTGCTGGGCTTACAGTGTGTTTTCAGTTTCTTAATGAAACGAGTTGCTGAAGACACTAAAATGTCCTGTTGAGCCAAGCAAACTGCAGAAGTGGGTGATAATTCTGTGGGTTTATCCCTTTGACATTACACAGAGTTGACCTATAGTTAATATAAAAGCTTTAGAGAAAATGACACTCATTCATAGTTGCTCTCAATCAGCTGTATTTAATGTAGGTATAAAAGAGTTTTTCAAGGTTCTTTGCATTGAGAAAATGATCCACAGTACACTCTGGATTGCGAACAAAGTGGTGACAATGGACTGAATGATTTTTCTAAAATAGTCTATGGATTAGCATTGAGCTGAAGTTTGTATAATTATAGCAAAACAGACCTATACTCTCTGAGCCTCCACTTCAGTGCAGCGAGAGAGGGAGAGAGAGAAACTAATTATAAAGGTACCTTGCGATTTATCGCACAGTAGCTTTATAATTATTTACTCTATTAGCCATTAGTGGTCGACACAAAGTGCACTGGCTGGCAAAATTAGAATCCTTATCTGAATGTTCCAGAACCTTCACTGTATTCTGAGCGTGTGAATGCAGCGGGAGGTGCCCTAACCAGGAGGCAGCGGGTACACAAGGACGTTTTGAGGGCATGTCAGTGTGTGGCACCAACAGTGCAGCGGGAGATTCCAGAGAAGCTGTCATGATTTCCTGAGGGGATCAGAGCTTCTCATTTACAGTGAAGCTATCCAACCTAGATGACTCTTCGATGACTGAATGTTGAAATCGTTGCGAAAAACTTCTATCTGTAGTTTGAAGATCATTAGGTTGGCTCTGCACTTTAGAGGCAACCACCACATCATTTCAAGGTCATTGTAATTCATCCCACATGGTTAGCATATCAATCTTCTGTCTCCAGTGCATCTCAAGCATACTGAGGCTGAGCAGATTTACATTTCTTAAAAATAAATGGACTTGCGAAAGCTTGTTTTCAGTCAAACAGCTCCGTCCTTTGTGAAAGGCCATTTGCTGCTGGTTCAGTGATCTTTATAAACCGATATCTGCATATGAATACGGAATCTGTAGGCAACGGGACGAGACTTTGGTATCAGAAGGGTTGTGGTTTCCGTTAGCCGTCGGTTTGTAGTTTGTGCAGAATTGATCAATCATGTTTGAGCAGGATTTGATTACAAAAGCTGCAGAACACAAATGCTGTCAGCCTTGGTCTGATGAGAATTTTACTTATTTTTCTGTTGTTGCTTTTTTCATTATTTTTCTGCATATGCGGATAAACAGTCCTCTCGTAGATGTTGTTTTCTTAACTCCAACTCCGTTCTAGCATTTCAAGTTGCTAAACAATGACCAGCAAACCATAGAGTTTGTGGCCTGGTTATCCATTATCCGATATCTGCTGACAATACCGACAATACAATACAGACCGTCCTTGCCCCCACAGACCAAAAATCAACCCCAGAGCCCCACAGCCGATGGCCTCTTAAATTGTTGGTTCAATAACTGAGTAAAGCATGCTGTCATGTAACAAATCTTGAAATCTGTCAGTCAGTGAACAGTTTTACACAGGAAAAATTTGCTTTCCTTTTGAATGCTTTGATCCTAATTTGATTTAATTCTAACTCATTATAAGGAAAACGGTTTGTTTTCTTTGTATCGGCCCATCTGTGTTGGATGTGTCAGGGTGTGATGATCTGCTGTAATGACATAAAATGACACACAGACAGAGGTCACCAATATATTTAACATTTGAATCCAGAGGCAGAAGGTTGGGGTTATGAAAATATCAAGGGTTGAGCCTAAAACAAGCTTCATATAATCCTCTACCTCCAGTTGACCCTCTGTGGGTCCTCTGGGATTTTGACCTTTCCACTTCAGTGAGAGGATAATTGAGGTAGAGACTGCAGCGGCTTCACAGAGCACAGCCTCCAATGTGATGTACAGTGTGTGCAGATTATTGTATCCTTGTATTGTTTTTAGGTGCTGCAGGCAAGGAGAAAATTTAAAGGACAAGCCTCTATGAGGTGCTTGTAGTTTGATGGACGAAAAAAAAACTAGTGAGAATATAGAAGAAATTGTGAAATGCCCAGCAGCCAGTTGGGGCGACCAGGTCTCTGAGTAGACAGATATTTTATGAACTTTGCTCAGCTGAATGCTAAAATTTGCTTCTCTATGCATGCACTTTTTTATGACATATACCTACACTTTGCCCCTGCTGCTCTGCACCTTATACTTCGCTGTAGCCGTGTTTCCATCAACAAATTTCTATGCACATTTTGAAGATTCACACGAGAAATGCTCAATTCCATAAAACTTTCGAAAATGCGCATATAAGTTTCTACGCTCGCTTGAGGTGGTATTTTGTCTTTTTCGAAAAAATAGTTAACGCTCTAAATCCAAGGAAATGATTATGCCGAATAAGTTCTGACGCAGCGAACATTAAACTCACATGACTGATCCACTGTTTCCGCTCTGAAGGCGAGCTGACATTAATTTTTTGTTGTAGTTTTTTTCTTTAGCATATTCCTACTTCTTCTACTGTTTACTGACAGATAAGCCTACAGAAATACATCACACTGCCATCTACTGACCAAAATATGTTTGTGCAGCTTTGTTTATTTGCTCTTAACCAGTTGTTGGAAACGTCCCTAATTTGCATTTTCTTTAATGCGACATTTCACTTCAAAATTTGTTTTGATATTAATAGCAACACAGCTTGTGAGTGAAAAGCAAATTTCCTATCAACTGAAGGCAGCTCTGTGGTCTTCCTGGTAGGTTTACAACCCTGACTCCAAAAAAGCTGGGACGCTTTGTAAAACATAGATATAAACAGAATGCATCAGATTTATGATTCTATATTGAACAAAAATCCCCGAAGTTTATTAGTTTGAACATCAAATGTATTATCTTTGTACATTTTTCAAAAAGAATTTCAGAGATTATTGCATTCTGTTTGATATACATTTAAAGACAACATCCCAGCTTTTTTGGCATCAGGGTTGTAGTAGAAGCAAATGGCAGAAAAGGGGGACGACAGAGACCTGAGGACAGACACTGACACCCTGATAGACCTTCCTCTCTGTGTATGTCTCTTTCTTTCTGTCTGCCAGCCAGGGGAAACTTCAAGTACCTCATTGGCTCAAAGTCTCAAGTGCAGTCGTGGTGGGATAGTGCAATCTTCTGCAATTTCTGAATCATATTGCAGTTTACACACAGACGTCTCTTCTGTGGCTGCCTTAACACTTAGAATAACTGAGCAGATGGGATTCTGAAAGTTTTCACTTCAAAGGTTGAAATGTCTGATGGTTGTTATAATGAGAGGATTTGTGGTTACACAGAGATTCCTATGACACTATTAAAAGCTTTAACTCTCAAATACGAGAGATCTATACTTTTTTAATGCGTTTAAAAAAAGGTTTGCTGGATGAAAAATAGATTTCAGTGTAGCTCATAAAAATCACACCACCACGGGGGCCGGGGATGTACTGTACGGCCTGAAATATATCAAATTCACATTAAAATAGCATGTGTCAGGTCATCCAGCAGATTCTTTAAAATTCTTTTTACATTTTCGGTCAGATTTTTGATGCTGATGGTTGCCTCAAACAGACACAAAAGGATGCATTCTACTTTTTGAAGAAACGCACTGAATTCCCACCAATGAGAGCTGTTAAGTAAAGCAGGGGCCAGCATAAAACCTGTGACAAGAAATCTCATCAATCTAGAAAAAAATGCCCCATGTCTACGCTCAGCGTGAGGGCAGAGTCAATTTAAATGTTGAAGATGTATGTTTTTACAGTTGCTGCTTTAATAGATTACAAGATTTCAGTCTTGGGTGATCTGCCATCTCTTGTGGTTCCAACTTATTGCAAATTTCCTCCCTAGTAACAACTTCTGCTGCTTCTCTCCCAGATTTTGGAATGTCTTAAAATCTTAGTTGAGTATCTCATCTTAGATTAGATAAAAACAGGAACGCTGAATCACATGCATGCCTTATTTCCTGTGGTTGTCAATCTGGCTATTTCAATCCAGTTCAGGAATGGCGGACCCCGCCACCACCTATGCTACATCCAGTAGAGAGATGATTACGTTTTACTTACATGTTGCTTAAAAAGTTCTGACGATAAACAGCATCAGATGTTGATATATGACAATCTCAAGGATTCAAACTTTAAATTTCTGTGAAGCTTTTTGTATTCTTGGAAAGAAATGTATCCTTTCCGATTGAAAGTCGCCATCCTTTTCAAAAACCTCTAACAGTGTTGGACTGAACCTCCCTATTACATGGAGAGCATGAAGGTCAGTGCGACTAAGCATGTAGCAATTGCCTGCCAAGGTGACGTCTGTTATTGAATTACCCAGAAAGCATCAAATTGACACCAAGACACATAGATGCTATCAAACACCCAAGCAGCGACACGTCTGCAGCTCAGGGTCAGTTACATAAGCACAGCTTTGACAAAAATGAATTTGAATGTGATTCATATCCGAAGATTATAACTATTTCAATTGCCTCTATTGAAACACCCCTGACTGGTATGATAGATTTTGTTCTTTTCATTGCTCAGGTTGAAATGAAATGAGACCGTTTAGTGTGGCTCTTTTGAAGCAGTCTTTGTGGATGCTTGCTGTGTATCTCTGCCAACCACTTGAGGCAGAAAAGAGAGGGAGATAGAGAGCAGGTCATGTACAAAAGGGACTATGTTGACCTTAACACATTGCACCCACAAGGGAGCTTAAACACTTTAAATGAAGGCCCCGTCAGATAGGCATTAAATGGGAACACAGTAAGCCCGTCTCCATCTCAGTATCCCCCTGAGCCATGCTGCATTCTGTGTGTGTGCGTCACTTGCTGCTTCATACCCACAAACACCTTCACTTCTGCTTGCATGACAAACTGCGCACACACACACAGGCGCTCATGCAGGCAGCACGTCCTGCTATCTCTCTTTCGCACATTAGCAAACAAGACAGCTACCGTCCCTTTTATTTTTGTACTTGCTCATATATCTTTTATACGTTATATCAGCAGGGACATGCTCAAACAGTTTGAGGGGTGTTGGTCGACTTTATAGAGAAAAAAGATCCTCCTTTCCCTGCTGTATTGTACCCACACCTCACGAAGAAGCTAGATATATAAAAAGAGGCATTTTCAGACTACACTATGTATACCACAAACTGTAAAAGTGGACATATCACTTTGATGTCACCTTGTGGTTTGTCATATTTGGGACATGTGGGTGGAGCTTACTTAATAGATACCTAGCTAGCTAGGTTAGCAAGGTGCAAAAATGAACAGTTGACTCCTTACAGTGTCTTTTCATGCAACTAAACAGCAAACAAGACATTTTTTAAATGACTGTAAAGATGGCCGTTTTGAAGGTCTGGGTCTCAAGTCTGGGATTTTGGCTATTGTGGTGTTTCGAAAAGTGAGCATATTAAGACATGCAGTTGTAGCTAGCTAGCTAGCTTGGTTAGCAAGGTGCAAAAATGAACAGTTGACTCCTTTAGAATGTCTTTTAATACAACTAAAAACAAAAAGCTTAAAAACAAGACATTTTAAGAAACGGAAATGTTACAATCAACTTTGCTGAACTGAAAATAAAAAGTTCAAAGTTCTAAGATGAATCAACAAACGGAAACAATTAACTGGACACCATGGTAGGGACTTGTAAATCACAAGGTAGACACGCCCCAAGCATGCCCTGTTTTATTGCTTATTTTACTTTAAATGTGGCCATAAATGAAAAAATGAACATCATGCTGTGTTAAAGAAGACATGAAACCAGTGATTGAGACCATAAATGCATTCTGAAAATGTTTATGGAGGCAATAAATCAAGTAAGAAATAGGGCCATTTTCTCATAGACTTCTATACAATCAAACTTCTTTTAGCAACCAGTGTAGTCGTCCCCTGCTGGCCATTAGAAAAAAAAGTAGGAATAAAGGTTTGAGTCTGCAGTGAATGTGATGTGCAGTAGTAATATTTTCTTTCACAGTACATGTTAGATTTTTGCAGTCAACATTTATAAACCTGACATTGTTGTATTTCTTTCAACTGTTTTTTTTTTGTGTAGGTGTATGTGAATGTTAAGTGCTATTATTATTAGATAAAGAGGATTATTAAAGAAAAAAGTATGCCTACATATCCTCACAGGCTCATGAGCTGCACTCAGAGAGGACACTCTGTCAGATCTCACAACCTTGAGACTTACGCCCTCTCCTCCTGCGGTTAGGTCTCTTGGGTGACCACTTAACCTACATCTTGTCCTCTGAGACCACATGAGATTTCAGAGACTGCGCTAACAACCACCCAGACTTCTGATCATGCAGAGCCTTGAAGCAGAAACAGCAACTGTGGATTAAACAATGACAGCAGCAGATACACACAAAAATCAATGTCTCACCCTGTTGGCAGAATAAGCAGAGTAAAAGATTCATGTAGTGCACAGTTTTTTTTTTTAAATGAAGCTCGAAAAAACAAAATACTTACTGATGACCTGCATATTTCATCAAATGTGCAGACCTCTCTTGTTTCGACACTTTGTGGAGTAAGTAAATGTTTACTTTTCTGCTAACTGTAGTGATTGTCTGTGATGGCACCCTATGATGTGGTTTACATTCATACTCAGTTGCCTCAAAACCCTTTCAGAACTGGCTTTGCCTCTTCAGATATAATGCCACTTTGTTATTTCTGCAGTGTTGGAAACCTCTTCAGAGATGCTGCCTCTGCATGGTGATGCTCTCTCAGAGGTACACTTCATTCAGAATTCATCATTACTCCAAACCTTAGCTTCAAAGATGCTCTCCCTCCCCTGTCTTAACAGATTTCTGTCGAGATTTGTATTATTTAGACAGCAAAATGCAACTGCCAAAGGTAGCTATTGTTAGGTTTGCCTCGCCTGCACACAGAAGACTTTGATATCAGAGTGCTGTCCCCCGCACAGCGATGAGTCAATTATCCCGAGATTGCGCCATTTTCCCCCACGCTTAGGCGCATACTGTACATCCACACTATCGGCTCCCCTGAGGCGCCATCACTCCCAATGTTCACACAGTTTCAGTGCTGCAGAAGAACAAGTCGTCCTCATTAAGCACATTTGCTGTTTTAGCAGGTTTAGTTTTGTAACAAATGGGAACGTCGTTATGTCTGAAGAAGAACAGTCCAACAGCGCTTTAAAGCTTTTGTCATAGTTTCTTTTAATAATGCCGGTTTATCAGCTTTTTCAACTCGTGTCTGGAGTTTGGCAAAATTGATCCAAATGTTTTGTACACATCCAGTTAGACTGTGGCCATAATTAACACAATGCTGTATTGAAAACTTGACACTAGAGATTGAGACCATAAACTCTTTGGGAACATGTTTACTGAGGTAATAAATAAAGTTAGAAGTAGAGTAATTTTCTCATATACCTCTATACAATCTGACTTCTTTTTGCAGCCAGTGGAGTCGCCCCCTGCTGGCCATTACAAGATTTTAAAGATTTTTTTTGTAAAGTTATGAGTGATAGGATGAGAATTTAAAGGCCAAAAAACCATACATTCCATATGCCAAGTGCACTTTCACACAAGGGAAATCAAGAATAGTTTTTTCATCAAATATTTCAGTATCAGTATTATATTCTGTTTAATCAGTTCTGTGCCAAAGACAATGACAGTGACTGCACCAACGTGCCACTGTATTTATTTTTCTGATACCTAAAAATGAAAAGAATAAGAATTCCCCTCGGCCTTCGCTCAATCAAATATCTGATATTCAATACTTTCATTTCATATCTCCCTGAAGCCCACACATCCACATAATACCTTCATCTCACACAACACACTCTCATTATTTATACAGTACCTGTCTGGGAAAGAATATTGGAGATCGGAGTAAATAAGCCACGCAGTGTGTGTCTAGAGGCAGGTAGCATATGAGCATTTACTTTAAAATGCCTCTGTGGAGGACAGCTGCCAGGAAGTGAACTGAATCAGTAATGGCTTCCATAACAGGAAAGCCATCCCTGATACCTGCCATTTACACTGTGGAGGACAGATGCTCCTGATAGCCTCTCTGTCATTCTCCCTTTCCCCCCGCACGGATGTGTTTTTAAATTGTCCTTTAACATCAAGGACCGCATCGCTTTCCTGGAAATATTCGATCCAGTGTTTGTCAGGTTAACCTCTAACATTTACACGCAAAAAACCCATTCAGAGCTTTTTTATAAATCATGAACGAGTCCATTAAATTTGGAAGAGCATCTTGAAGGGTAACACATCCTCCATCAAGTCATATTTCAATACTGTCTTTGAAATTTTAATGAAAAAAAATGGCCACAGCCATGTTCTCAAGATGTTTGATTTTCACCCTGTTATCTCCATCTCTATATACTGCCTTTCTTCTTTTAATGTCACCTCCATGCAATCCTGACTATTTGTTTTTCACTTTTTGCACAGAGAGAATTTGTGTTTGACTTCTATATGAGATTGAAAGCAGTTTTGAAGACAATATATTTCCTATCTTAAAACCCACCTACCCACCAGTGGTTGGGGGCAGCGATGGGATCAGACCAAGGTTAGACTTTTTCTAACTGCTGTAGTTTTGGTTGTGTGTAAGTGTGGGTGAAAAATCATTCATCATCACTCCCAAAGACGAGGATCTTGAAGTCAAAAAGTGTTTCTTTATTCAAACAGTGCACAAAATCTCACACAACCCAAAGAGTTTGTGGGAGAGGAGTATTTAACAGTATTTAATCATAGAGGATACACTCAGTTTATACATCACTGAGGTCATCAACAGATAAGTTATCTCCAGTTACTCCTACAACATGAGAAAGTCTCTCATTAAAATCATTGGCCTTGACCGGTGTGCAGCTCGGTATGTGGCAGCAATTATACTATATAACATCTACTGATGTTCAGACTTCAAAAACACACTTTTATCAAACAAAGGGTGTCACTGTTTCCAGAGTGTTGGACAGCAGTGTGGAGGTTACTGAGAAGAGAATGAAGTAAGTCAGTATTTTTCCATCAGTTAGCCACATGCTAAACAAGCACAACTGCAGAAACTAGAAGATGTTATGTTTCAAATATAGCCTCATACATGCATTTTAATTTTACAAGATTGTTACAAGATTGTGAACTTATGCATTAGAGGACTCTGCTGTAACATCATGTGGTGAATTCTATCATGGGGTAGCCCAGTGCTGTTACGATATCACAGATATCAAATATCTACAAGTTTTCTATGGTGCAAAATGGCATTGAGTTAATCAAAATGATGCTGCATGGCAGAAAAGATTTTGTCTTACTGTTACTCACTGTAATTCTGAGACATGTTATGGTTTACAAATACTCTCTGTGTAATAATGTGTTTCGGTTATCCCTGACATTTCTAGCTCAGCGTGTAACTAAAAACTCAGCATTCATTTGCCCCTTGGTTCTGGTATTTCTAGCCCAGACTCTTGTCTCTGCTGTCAAAGTATTTGATCTATTGGTGACAACAAAACTGCCACGATGCTACACAAACACAGCGGATAAAACTGAGATGTTCCACCTGTTGAGAACCTTTCTGTATAAGGCCTGACTTCGAGGCTGCTGAAACAAATATGAATGTACTAAAATAGTTGGCTGTGGTTCAAGTGTATATAAGCTTGTGTGCAACCAGAGAAAAAGTATTTGTCTGTAGCATGCGAGATGAATCAGAATGCAGAGTGGTGTGAGTTCAATTCAGGACTTTACTGTCATATCATCTGGTGTTTCCCATGTTTCCCTGCAAGTAAGAGCAACTAGAAGGGGGAAAAGGTTGTATGATGCCATTGTCAGGAGACCAAATGAAACTGACCATTACCTTGAATAAAGTTAGAGATTTATAATGGTTTGAACGTTGAAACATTTGGGATGATGAACTGTAATTACACAACCAAGACATGTAACATCTTGTCATTGTTAGACATTTTATTGCAAAATGTTACATATTATACCTTAAAAGTTACTCTGAACGAATCAAACACTTCCGAATATACTAAATAATATCTCTTTTCAATAGTTTAAACAGTGCAGAACATAGTAGATACTGTTGTTACTGTATAGTGTGAATCCCACCACAGAACCCACTGACTGCAATTTGTAACATTTGCAGAGGACAGACTCTTCTGTTCGCTGGCTGAGGCTGCTGTTGAAGCCTCTCTGGGCTTCTGTGCACAGAGAAGCTCTTCATTGTGTGTCCTCTCTGTTGCCTGTTGGAAAGCTTTGATTTCAATTGTTCCTCATTAGCGCTTCTATTCGGCAGCAAATTGTCTTCTCTATGAAATATTCAACAGTTCCAATGCGAGTTGAAACGGCCTCTTCTGGATCAACAGCGGGCAAGTTTTTCTTTGGATCTAAACAAGTTTCGGGGCCATATTTCACTGTTTACTTTGGAGCATTCACAGTCTGTGTGTTGTTTTGTTTTGGGTGATCTCATAAACCAAGCTGCTGTCTGAAGGGTGCCAAAGTGAATGCAAACTTCAATTTGTAGTGGCTTCAGTATAACAGGGAAGCCAGCATCCCGCGGTGCCATACAATCTGATTGAGTTGAGATGCAGGAGCTGTAGTGTCTAATTAAGAAAATAGGCTGTGTATGGTTTGAGGAGATAATGACACGTTTCCTTATTGTAAAGCAACACATTGAAATTCACATTGGCAGATTTCTTCAAGGAAATATCCAACATACAACCAAGACACGCCAAATCTGAAACAGACACTGAAAAAAAGATAAGTGTATTATAGTGAATTTCATTATTAAGACAGGGCAATACATGCCATGTAAATGGCTGAGGGAATTCATCCAAATGACATTTCCTTGATTTGAATTCTAAAAGCGGCTCTGTGTAAGCAGAATAATCTTGTATTGGCTAATATTAATGTTTTATTAGCTGCCGAAGCTTTGTTCTGACTATGAATGGACATTATCATGCCATATGAAAAGACTCACTGCAAAGCCCAGAATGAAGTTAGTACCATTGGTATTCAGCTTGTTAAGCTCATATTCTCTTTTAAATCAGCCTTACATTCCCAGTTTCCGTATTCCGGAAAGCCATTTTCATATTAATGAATAGAAGCCGTACCAAACGGCGTGAGATTGTATATGCGCCGTGTATCTGGGGGGTTGTACATGCAAATGGACTTTCAGAATGAATCAGATTATAGTATGGAGTTATCATATTCCAGCTCGGGCGGTTATAGTAATTAAAGGTAGCATATGCACTCTTGATAAGACAGGAGTGAGGCTGCACTGCTGTAGGAGCACTTCCAGTCATCAAGCGCACACTTATAGGAAAGGGAGTGAAGGAGAATAATGTGACCACCAACCACTTTAACATAACCTTTACATGTTGTTACTCCAAGAAATATACTATGCTCCCACTTATTTTCACATTTTTATACTGTACAACCTGTGTACAGGATGGCAATCTCACCCTGAAAACTTCAGTTCTAGGCAGCAGTGTACTTTTGTCCCTGCTGCTGTTTACATTGTTTTGTGTGTTAGGCTGAATTTAAAAAATGAAAACAATCAAGTCAAAATAGCCACATTTATTGAAAAAACTGGCATTTCTTTTTTGCCTTTTTTAGTCTTTGTGTCTATTCTGCTTTTAACGACAATCATACCGATACACATGTAATACTAAACTTAAACAAAGAAAGAGGGTATGGGGATTATACATTCCAATTCTTGAAATTCATATATATACTGTATCTATATATCAGGGACTTCAGGGAGAAAGTGAGTCTTTCCATTATAAAAAATCTCATGGCCTTTAATGGCCTTTCTGGCAGCAACACTGAGTATACCAAATAGATTAATGGATATTAAATGAAGTAGTGCAAAAAAAGAGATCATGCCACTTAAAGCTAACTCTCATCCTAAATATAGTCCCTAGTTCAGCAATTCACTAGTTTAAGACATGGTCTTTTTAAAAAGTTTCCAGTATCTTGATAAAAAAAAAAAAAAAGATATGCGGATGACATGATGTTTTTTGTTAAAATGTATTTGCTGTTGCAAATCAATAGTATATAAAATGTGGAACATCTTCCACTGATATTAAGTCAAAAGCACTTTATACTACTATATGTATTACATGTACATGTTAGTCACTAGCATGTGTCTGTGATTTAGAGTTATTGAGGAAATACTTGTTATACCATACTCCACTATTTGTTCCTCACTCATTTTTCTTTTCGTCCTGCATGTATGCACTAGAGTCTATTGTGTGCTCGTCCACAGTCGAGTGCACCCCCTTTAGGCGCTGTAAATATAATAAGCACACAAAGAGACACTTTTCCAGCCCAATTCCCACAGCAGCAGTGGAGAGCGCACTGACTCGGTCACATCACCGATCACATCCTACATTTAAAATTCAGCCCAACACAAAAGCTCCACAGCTCACCAGTCTGTCCTCGGCACCTCCTGGCAATTAGGACTACAAGCCTGGGGGAACACATGACAAACGTGAGACTCTGTGCTGCTAATAGGGTTCTGCTGTCCACCCGCCCTTTATATAAAACACACTTTGAATCTCATCTTGGCATCTGTTCTCTCTCGCACAGACTGCCAGAAAGAGGTTGATAAAATCAGTGACTACAATCTTTGAATTATCTTCTTTGGTACAGATTGCAGTAGAGGTTAACAATGTCTGCCTTTTCAGTTGGAAGTAATCATAAGGGTGAGATGTGAGAATGAGTCAATCAAAATGTGAGAAAGCTATAAAATAGCTGATGACTGGAATACTCTACTGGGTCAATATCATCTTCTTGTTTTACTCTCCAATGAATTAGTTTCTTAATACCGAGGTCACAACAAACACTTGGTCCAATAAAACCCCTGTGAAAGACACAGGTTATATCAATGTGATCTCTTCTAACAAAAACACAAAAAAATGAAACTGTCGAGAACGAAATGAATGCTAACACTGCTCAAAGTAAAACGCTCATCTCCCTCAGCCTTGAATAATTTACAGTACATGCAACACTTCAGAATCCGTCAGCGTGGTAGTGTCCCTAGCACAGCTGGATTCAAACCTCCATGGGCTCCTGGGTGTTTAATCTTAAATGGCCACAAGTCCTCCTCACACCCTCCTCTATTGTAAATATAATAACCAGAACACTGACATTGTGGATACAATTGTATACATCGATAGTTTTCTGCATATGTGTTCAAGCAGCAAGTTCATTACATACACAAGCTCTCTTTTGGTCAATAGTCCCTTCAAAATGCTCCATCAACACACCAAGACCTTGAGGACATTTTTCAGATTTGCAGAGAGTGGCTTTTTCAACACTTGAATGGCAAGCACATTTTTTCTGTAAAGTTATTGTCAACATACCTAGTAGAGTTATGCATCCCCTGAATACTCTAGGTCTCTAGTTTGTGGTTATGAATTTTCACGAGGCTGTGATTATCTTAGAAGTCACGACCGGTAATTTTATAGAGTGAGGTCAAGTTTCAAGAAATGCTCTCCCTGTAATGAAATGGCTACTATGAGGACTAGAATCATCACACTTTATACACTTAATTGGGCTCATTGAATCCACAAGAGTCTGAGCTTTCAGGTGATACACAATTCATGCAATTCCAAAACTGTTTTGGGATGCCAGTATGTCAACATTTCTAATACAATAGGTCAAAACAACACATTTGCACTTTGTGAGCACTGCATTTTTTTTGTCCTAGACTGTATGTGATTAGCATAAAACAGGCACGTCTGGAAAGGGGAGACTCATTTTCATTCAGATCTTGAGGTCAGAGATCATGGATCCCTTTGAAAATGGCCATGTCGGTAAAGTAAAATTTAGTCTGACTTTGGAGCATTATTACACCTCCTTCCTGACAAGATATCATGACTATGGTTACCAATCTTCTCCTAGGTCTACTAGTCTTATATGAGCCAATATCTTTCCACAAGCCTTTAGACTGAGTCCACTACAACCTCTGAAAGACTGAAGAAGACAGTGGAACACAAAGGGGGGAGGCTTTCTTAACCACAGAACTTATTTCACTCGTCTTACTAAAAAAACATTGAAATATCCCATTGACTTTGAGATGAGGGAGCCAAAATTGAAGGAAAAAAAAGCTAACTTTTAGGACACATTCTGGTACTTCTCTATACCTTCAAAACTAATACCTTTCTCTTCAGCCACAGCTGTAGTGCTATGGTCAAATGTTAGCATGCTACCTAGCATGCACCTAGCTAGTAACCATTATGCCAGCTAAGCATCAGAATGCTCCATAAAACAAACAACAAGCCTTACAGTCTGCAGCAAACGGCTTTAGCTTCACTTTAGACAGTTAGCATGCAAAGTTTTCAGGACTGTAATACAAGGTCGTGCTCAAAGGTGTTAACTCCCGATGAAGCGAGACACATTTGAGGGTCAGACTTGATT
>CAFUXE010000474.1:648490-659195 GCA_903364295.1 Serranus cabrilla
ATCCTACCAGGAGCAACGCCCCCAACAACACAGCTCCCAGGATCACCGGGGCAACCCCTCTACCACAGTAAGATGGTGATTCTTTGAGGGAGCTCTGAGGGGAGCCAATGCTCCTTCCCATTGAAAGGGGGACAGTTGAGATAGTTGGGGTATCCGATCAAGATGTCTCATGGGCGTCTCCCAATGGAGGTTTTCCAAGTTCCAGCTAATGAGCTGTCGACCACAAAAATACAGCACGGTTAAGACATTTTTTAATGTCAGGCAAATAAAACCTGCATACTTAACCAACCCATTCTTATTATCACTGTTAGCTATAGCATATCATAGTAATCATTCAATAAATCTTACACACTGTTCATAAATTACATAATAAACATCCCCTCGCTTGTTTGATGCAGTAGTTCAGTGGCTACTATATAAAGTTATATTAGCGCCTTACATTAAAAACTTGACACAGTTTCGATGTGAGCTCTGAGGTTGAACTTAAACTTGATCACCATTTAATTATTTAGCTCACTCTGTGGTTAAATATGACCCTCGGAAGATTCTGTCTCATTCAAAATCTTGACACGTATCTTTAAATCTCCCTGAACTGCGTCACACGCTTGTTCCAGAATAACTGCTATCTGCGTGTTGCCTTCAGGAAAATGACTATTTTACAGGCTCGGGGTTGAGCCCCGCTTGCTAAAAGGGTGCCACTTTAGAGGATCAGTCTGGGTGTCACATATTTTTCCTCTCCCCTTTTGTCAGTCTCTCTTGTTTTCTCATTGAAACACACAGGCAGACACCAATGTGCACGGCGTGAAAAGCAGTTTTGCAGCCATTTATGTTGTGAATATGGCTTTTCAATGAAACATTTGCAGTTTGTGTCCTGCAGCGCTGCCTGCTGTTTCATAAACAGTAAATGGTCTGTCCTATTTAATCAGTAGTAATGTTTTATTCCTCTTAAGGCATTTTTTTGCTATGATATTACTGCATGTAATGAGTTAAGATTAAGTCTGATTGCTAAAGTGAATGTTTACGGCTAGAGGTTGGCTGTGAGTGCACTGAGAAAAATATTGTTTTTTAGGAAACATTATAGGGAAGATTGAACTCTCGTTGCACAGCACATGATCATGACTTCTGACTTCAGAGCCCCCTTTGAACCGAGTCCAGAGAGTATGGCAGACAAACTCTTCAAGTCATATAAGGGATGAAACATTTAGTATTCTGAAGACGTGCCATCGCAGTAGAGGTGTCGTGCCCTGCGTAGATGCACAGTTCACACAGACACACACCGAGAGCACCAGCGAAATAGAAATAGAAACTCCCTCAGAATATCATACAGATCTCCCACCATGTTCATGCCTGCACTGCAGATGTGACTGATGAGGGGAAGCACTTACCGTACATGTAGTGGTTCGGGGTTGTGGAACATGTATGGACGAACGTGGCAGGAAGAAGGATGTGTTTCGGTATTGCTTCCTTCCTTTGCTCATCACAGAGCCTGCTGTGGCGTGAAGCCCCTTGTGTGGCAATTCAGTCTGACAGATGTGGTCAGAATGCTTAATAATAGCATTGATCCTCTGTGGTCTGATTGCGTTTCCATCGGGCTGTCATTTGTGGGGCCATCCAATCAGTAATGTGTCTTTTTGGGCGGAAATGCAGCAGATCATTAGACTTCTCTGTGGGGGAGCCGTGCTCACAGGCTCTCCGCTCTCTGCCAGCAGAAGGCACTGCCACATTTTACGCCAATTAAAGCACATTTTAAAGATTTAGTCCTCCAACGGTTCGATTGGTTGTTTGCTCCAATCCTCTAGTACGACCCACTGGAGCATTTCCTAAATCAGCGCCCCTACCGACAACAGGTGATCAACTTATATGTTAACGTAATGCTTGTGGTTTGAAACATATGGTTAACTTTGTAGAACAGTTACCTTCGGTTAGGTTTAGGAACAAAAAACTACTTGGTTAGCTTTCAGAAAAGATCCTGGTTTGACTTAAAATAAGTACATTTGCTGCATAACTTAAGTTACTTACATAAGTTGCAATAGTTCAGCACTGAAATGGTTTCACACGGGACAAACCGTAGTCTTTAGCTCTTCACACTACAGCAACTGACTTCCTCTTTTGCTCCATCTACAACCACTTGAGGACATCACTTAACAATACATGTAAAAGGAGGCATTTTCTTGCAGAAAACTCTCTGTGTTGTGTCAGCACCGTTAGAACCAGAAATGATGGTATTTCTTAGAAGGCCATTTTTTAGCTCCTATTTCAGACTAGGTACTCACACAAGGACAGCCATAAGTGCTGTAATTGTGCAGTAACTGGTCCTGTAACATAAGTGTAAGCTGCTGCTGTTGACTGCTTTAACACAGCCAATGCAGCACTGGCAACCACCATTTTTAAAAACAATTATTATTGGAAATAAATGGAAGAAGACAAATGGACTGATAGTGAAGTCCAGGCTTTCCTAAAACTATATGCAACGGAAAAATACAACAGGATTTGGACCTATCAACCATATTTCTGCATTCCTGTTTGAGTGCGGACAGACTGGTCACAATATTTTGTTGTACAGGAAGCAATATACGACTCATATTTACGTTTTAGTGTTTTCTAAATAACTCACGGTAGTCACGTCACCCTTGTTACTACTTCACTGCCGGCATTTACGTACATTTATTTACTTTTAAAACTGTCTTTTATAACAGCTAACCAGGAAGTTTGTTAGCCCTAAACCTAGGTCAGTGGTTTTGTAGCATAAAATCACTGAAACTGCAGCGTTTTTTAAAACCTTGAACAATACATGTATGTATAATGACATGTTTTCTATTTTTAGAACACTCAGTCTTTATGGGTGGTATTGACACACAGTCTATTGTTGTTAGGTTGGAGATCTTGTTGGGATTCAAACAGAAGAGAAACAAAACCTTAAAGATATACAGTTCTCATGGGAGCTCCCAAGTTCTTTTCAGGGAGTCTCCAGAACTGATTGGTCCAAAAGCACCTTTTGAGTCATAATAAGCTGCTTTTACAAACGACCTGTGCGGTCATTTAACAGGGGGGAGTGTACAGCCTCGTTTTTTAACACCAATAAGAGAGTGTTGGCAAAGGAGCATACTGTATAAATCCCTATAATATGAGATCCAAACTGAATCCATAAAATTTCAAATCAATGTATAAACACATCAAAGATGGTTTTTATAGCCAACTTTAGTACAGTAGAGCAAAGTGATATTGATTAGCTGCTGGCTGACTGGCCTCTGCCCCGATATTCATTCACCAGTCAGTTTTTCCTCTGCCCCAGAGACTGCTCCTTGCTCCTTCCTTTTTCAGCTGTAGGTTGAGGTGACAAACATGCATGCTTAAAATACAGTCAGCCCGAGACCCAGTTTATTGCCTTCAGAGAAAACACACAGCCACACAACATGCACAATGTTAAACTACTCCCCTCTGCACCCACACACTTGTCATGTCTCTAATTCAGTGCAGTCTTGGGAGCATACCAAATAAATTGGAGCCATTCTTCAACTTGCAGAGGCTGGGCGTCCGAGGGAGTCAATACGCTGCTAAATACGAGGTGTTAGAAGTACGGGACTGATGCTGGGGGTTTGGCTGCAAGTCATTATTGGAGCCCCCATGCACCACAGGTCTATTGGTATGTGGTCCTGACATGGGGATTAGTTCTGAGAGGCTGTGAACACTGGGGAGATGTCGGCTACAAGACCACTGCGCTGTGTGTTTGTGAGGAGGGGAGGTGTAATTGTGCTGAGAGGCTGTCATGGTCCAAAGGTAGAGACACCGAGGTGCCTTCACTTCTGCATCCAATCACAGTGGGACAGAGGGACGGTGGGAGGATGCTTACACAAATAACTGTCAAAGGGTTTGCAATATGTCCGTCGCAGATTAGCTCTGCGCTAATGAGACATAGTTGGCAGCTGTACTCTTAAAGTACTGTTTAAGGTCGACTATTATTACCAATGACTGCTAAATTTGGGAATATTTTATGTGCTGATTTCCAAGAACAGGACTTTAAATGGACCATATTATGCTAATTTTTACAAGAATATGTTTTGCTTTAATGTTCCAAAAACACATTATAATTCTCATACTGTCTGAATGCACCTGAATCCATTGTAGCTCCTTTTATACCTGCCACTGAAGTAATTCCCCAGCTGCAATGATGGTGCAGCTGGGGAATTACTGTAGTGGCTCTTTCTACCTATATATATATCATAGCCCTGGCTAAAAGTAATTTATACATTATAAAACTATTAGCCAAACAATACATAAACATGGCTTTAAAAAGTTCAGTTCAGAGGTAAAAATTTTCCAACCCTAACAATATGTTGGATTGGGAAGTTTTACAATAATAAAGCTGTAACATCACAACCTTGCAGGAGTCCTGATGGCTCATACAAAGTTTTTCAATATGAAAGTATTTCTCCATGGATTAAGCATTTTTGGTACTTTCACAGTATGTATATAGCTCATAAACCTGCCTTATTATCATAACAAAACAAAAAGGAGTCATGGAAATCTCACTTTAAAAAAAAAAACAGATCCCTGAAGCGCTGCAGTGTGAAAGTCTTTTTTTTTTTACTCTCTGGTAATATTTTTCAGAGAGAAACGTGCCTACACACGGAGCAGAACGGGCAGCCACACATAAAGGTTTTGTGGCATTGATTATTTTAATGATTAAGTGCACTTTCTCACAAGCAGGTGGTATTTATCAGGCTGAACAATTTACAAGACAGGATTGGTTCAGAATCTAAAAATGTGCTGTTTCAAAATGAGGATCAACAGAGGACACTCAAGGTCGCAGCAGCGCGCTTCATCTTTATCCTGTAATGACCTTGTAGCGCAAAGAAAGAAATGTTGTTCGAACCACAGGCCTCTGCTGGTGATGTTGGCAAGACTGGTAATCATATTCTCTCAAGTCATCAATCAGCACCCGCATGATCAATCACATGTCAACTACACCTTAGCGGGTATCACGTTATTGGATCATCTATCACATATAATTGCATGCTGTGTTTGCAGTCCATAAATTATCCACCAAAAGTCCTCCAAGATGTGACAGAAGAAGACAAAACTCTTCAGAGTGTTTTGCCAAAAAGATGCACAGTTGCGAATATCTTTTAAATATAACAAGGGTGACATTCACAGATGCATGTGCAGCAGTCTGCATGTCCTAAACCTGCAGTGGCTCCGCTGCTGATGGAGGCGAGTGAAATGATCAGGAGCTGGAATACACCCACGATGAATCAAATGGCAGGAGTGGGATGGAGTGCAGGAGGGAGAGGTGTGGGTTAAATCAGTGTACACGGCCCCAGAGAGGAGAGGAGGAGGAGGAGAGTGGGAGGACTAATTGTCTTTGTAGAGTCTCATAAAGTGTAGGGTCATTAGTGTTAATCATGCCGTGCTGTCACCTAGGCAGCTGTGATTATCTGACTTCTATTGTTGCCGCTGCTATCATCCTCCTCACACTATAAGTGCTCTCTGTCTCTTTGTTCCCTCGTGTGACTGGACATCTCTCCTTTTCACCTGCGTCTGTCTGCCCGTCTTTGTTGTTTTTGGACTATCAAGAGTATGCTTTCTCACAAACTCACCGCCATTGTCAAATTGTCACTTCTCTCTCTCTGTTTCTCTCTCTCTCTCTCTCTCTCTCTCTCTCTCCATCTCTCTCTGCGTAATTGCATTTCATCCCCAACATCCACAAAAGTACTGGGGATTTGTTAAACTGCGCTGGTTGATGGGTGCACCACATTTTCAAGGACTGTGTGTGTGGATGGCCCCAGTAAGTCGGGAAGTATTATTCATGCATCTACATTGAATACAGTAACACAGATTTAATGTTTAAAGTTGCCAAAAACCTTTTTTTTTGGAGATGTGCATGAGGAAAGCTTGATGAAAACACCAACATATATTAAACTTAAAAAAAATTGCATTTAAGTTCAATACTTTGTCTTTTCTGGGAAATAGTTAAGGTGCTAAACGGCACATGGAAACACTGTTTCCAAATAAGATCCGACATAGTGAACATTTAACTCACATGACTGATCTGAAATGTTAACGTTCTGATATGAAAGAACAATTATAAGTTGCCCAATTGAATCTAATTTCTGAAAACTTCTCTCCATTTCCTCTAATGTGTGGCCAAAGTTGTCTGATTAGCGACTTCTCTTCTGCTGTTTTTTCTTGCTTGTGCAAGCTCTTCTTCTTCTACTGTTTACTGACGGATTAGCCTACAGCAACACGTTACACTGCCATCTACTGACCAAAATATGTTCATGCAGCTTTCTTTATTTGCTCTAAACCAGTTGATGGAATCGAATTTCTCTTCAAAATTCAACTTCAATGGAGACACCACTATAAACTGCAAGGTCAGTAATTTTTTTTTTCCACACACAAGTATTAAGATGTTTAAAGGCTCCTGCTGAATCCGGCTGCTTTTCACCTGCAGCGTTCCCACTGAAACATACTTGACTGCTTTTATGTTAAATGCAGTAATATTAATGCAATAGAGAGATTTAAAAGCAACACTTCCAACTACTATTCGGTTAATTTTGAAGCTGGACTGTTCTGATACAGAATTTGATATATTTCCTCTTTTCAGTGTGTAAAAGTGTGAAATAATCAAAAATACTTACATACAGATTTGGCCTCTGCTGGCTCCTCTAGAACATGTTCCCTCTAGTGTTCAGTTCATATCCCAGTTTGTTGCAAATGCACAAGAATATGTTTCTTTTCATTTATTTTGAACAGACAGTACATGTGTTAGAGGCAGACATATTCCTCTAGCAGGGGACTGAGGTATTATTGTGCCCAATGGCAACTTTGGTAAACTATTTTCATTATAAAACCAAGAACAAGTGCTTTTTGTATTACACTGTATGAAAACTGAAGAAACTCTTTCCCAAAAGGCAAGAGGTCACAGTAGGCTATAAAACTAAACTAAAAACAACAACAAAAATGTGAAAGGAAAGTATCTGAGCTGAACTTACGCTTATGAACATTGGTGCCACATTAAGCGTCTCTATACTGTGTGTTTTCTGTTATCTCCGTACATGGTTTGGTTGGAATACACAAACTTTCACTGCCCTTGTTCCTTCATGGAAATATTGCTAAATTCAGTCACTAAGCAATGCATTTCTAGATGTAAAGTAGTGCAACGTATTCCTTCGAGCCCCGTAGCAGCAGTACTAGTAGCACAGATTGTGATATTATAAGGATGCAAATGTACTAGGTGTAAACAAAATGATATTAAAAAAGCAATAAACTTGCGTCTGAAATTGGCCCCAGAGTCTGCAGAGCTACAATATGAAACAATGAAAACTGTTTTAATTCAAGGTTACAGCCATTTAGTTAAAGAAGCTGTTTTCGCTGCATGTCTGAGAGTGTTGTGGCACAGCGTGATTGATAACCTCCGTCTCCCTCTGGCAAACACACCTGAACCACAAACGTCTGCTGTGCTCCAGCAGCCCGGCGCTTCCTTTTGTTCCTCTCCTCCAGCGAGAGAGCCATAAGCTGGAGACAATAGGTTTAATGGGATTATAAAGGGCATCAGCGGAGTTTCCATGGATCACAAAGCTCCCAACAGATCCACAAGGCGAATACCAAACGAGACAGTCAACATGGTTAGATATGTCTCTGCTTCCTGTAACAATATGCTGACCGTCCGTCTTGTCTGGCTGGACTAAGCAGCCTTGGGACCTGGGGACCTGGGTCAGGAAGAGGGTCTGGGTCGATGTTCTGGGGCCCTGAACTGAAAACCCAATTATCCCGGCATTTCAGTCAGGCTTAATTAGGCTTGTCTGATGTGCAGCGGATTCATTATGTTTCTAATTAAGTCCCTATCAACCCCATAGAAATAATGTCTTTATGGTACATCAAAACCAAGCTGCACGTTGCTGACATGATTGCAAAACTATCCTCTGGCAATCTTCCTGAGTGGGTGGTCGCATGGAGGTTGTTGTCTCCTTCAAGAGAGGCTTTGGCGCAGAGCTGTTCGTCTTGTGGGGACAGAATGTGGTGAGGACTGAGGTGGACGTCTTTCTCTGGAACTGAGCTAAAGACGGAGCGTGACATGTTTTACATGCAGAAGTTTATTTTCTACCTTTTACCGTCGTCTCGACACATTATTGGCATAATGTGTCTTAGTCTTTCACATTTTGACTTACCTAAAGTACCTAAAGTTGTGGCATAGAATCTATATTTCCCTGTATGTTAATCTATAAAGTAAAATCTGTAAAGTATATACAGTATTGGTAAAAACATTTTTTATAGTGGAAGTGGATATTGTCACGTTTTCACGCAGGAGAAAATGTTGCATAACAAAGCTCATAAATTGTACAAAACACTTTATTTGACTTATTTTGTATTTGCTCTGCAACTTCACAGTAGATGGGTGGAAACCTCCACAGAGAGATTGCTGAGAGTGCTCGAGACCTTGAGAAGTGGGATATTTTCTGTTTTGTTTCACACCCGCATATCAGCTATTTGAAAGAATCAATTTTAATTTGAGAACCTTTTAAAATGAGATGCTTAATGTGTAACACGACACAAAAATAATTTCTGAGTGGATTCAAGGACAAACAAATAAGAGGGCTTGCAAAGTCATTTTTGACCTTGAAAAAAAAAGATTTCCAACCATCTGTTATTCCCTTCAAAACATCGGCTTATTCATGTGCATTTATAACCAAATGCATTCACGCCACAATGGGAGCTGCACCTCGCCGGAGATGTAAGCAATATCGGTAAACACACACTGCGAAACATGTCACAGCCGCTCAAACAAAGCGCCGTAGCTAGTGAGGCTTCTGGCCTTTATCTGCTTCATGAATTCATGTGCCAGTCAAGAGAGAATAAAAAAGGGAGCGCTTTGATTTGGTTTAAAGCTAAGACTACAAGCGAAACACAAGTTCTGGATGAGGAGCTACTAACTGCCACTGATTTAAATATCTCAGAGGATGAGGCTTATACTCCGGGGAGCAGAGAGGGCTCAAGTGGAGAGAACATGTGGAATAAACATTTGGATTGCAAACAGAGGGAAGCGACATGTACAGTAAAAACATTTAAATACCAAACACCTAAAAGCAAAACACACACCCTGGGTGCTCTCTTTTCTTTTCTCACTTTGCTACTTATTTTAAACAACAGTTGGATTCTGCAAACATACATTTGAATGTGGTTTCCAGCTGCATAGAAGCATGTCCTGTTGAAATGCAGCTACTGTGCAGCATAGCCACCGAACAATGGACTGAATGTTTGTGCAGGCGCAAAACCAACACAGGGACAAATGCAGCCTCAAAGGCATTGGGTCCGGGCAGAGGTCTGTCTTTGTTTTGTCACTTGTGTCTCTTTAGTCATTTCATGGCTCTGTTGCAAAGAGAGCTTGATTACAGTGTGATGCAGCTGGCCCTGGTGAACCCTGTGGTTTCTGTGGTAGTGGGCCACAATTTATTGAAGAAAGATTTTTATTGGAAAGCAAATAAAACACCATTTTCTCTGGTAATCAAAGTGAGATTTTCTTGGTTGTGAATTGAGTTGTTATGAGCAGCCTTCACATTTTTATGCACACAGAAACAGACCACAGACAGAAAACTGTTGTCCTTGGCCAAATATTTGGAGGGTTGTGTGCTTGTATTTGGGTTGGTCAACTGGAAACATGGCTTTTTTGCAATGCATTTAGGCTTTTCGTCCCCATACAAAATGTATTTTAAGTTGTGAAAATGGAGCTTTTGTCCAAGCTGCTTTCAGGGTGAAGATTTTCAGATATACCATTTTCAGTGACGACGTATAAACAGGGAAAATGTTGTTTTGTGAGGAATCACATATAGATTGACATTTCATGCTGTGCCGGGTAGTACCAAAACATTGCTGGATCTAAGCTTGTTGATGGGATTCTGTTGTTTTGGTAAATGTTCCAACCTAAACGACAGATCAGACCGTTTGTCAGTTCCATCCATAACGACTGCGGCTTGCAGTTCAGCGGAGCAAACTTAGAATAGCAGTTGAAAAAGGCTGCAGTTTCTGTGAATTTATGCTACAACACCACTGACCTAGGTTTAGGGCCAAAAACTTCCTGTTAAGGTGTTATAAAAGACAGTTTAAAAAATGTATAAATGTACATAAATAGCAGAAGTTACGTAGTTATGAGGGTGAGGGAAGTTACGTAAAAAGTAGTTTCCTTTGTTTTAACATGGGACACGAGCCTCAGTCCGCCATTTGTTTTGTGTCAATCACTTCTAGTTCAGTTATATGGCGGGGAGGACAGACTAAAACGTAACTATGAGACGTATTGTACAGCCTGTACAAACACCCTATGTTGTTGTTTTTTTATAGGGAGCAGAGCTTTTTTTCATGCATCTGATTAGTGTTATTTTTCTTCCTTATGTGATTGGTTATATCGCTCATTTGATTGTTTTTGCATTTTCATTCGGACGGATGTTTTTATTCAATAGGAGGGAAAAACCCGGTTTTCAAAGTCACCTGTTGATGTGTAGACGAGGCCTCAGAGTCTGCAGGAAGAGCTGATGTGACTGGCCATTACTGAACTCCCCCCAACTCCTCAAGTAATGTATTCCTCCCCAAAGTTAATACACCTGCTCACTCCCATGTACAGCCCATGGTCCTTGAGTGCTGTGTTTTTGTGTAGAGCACGTTGGAGTCACCCAGTGTGCCAGAGGAAAATCAATATCAATATGGCTCTTGTGAT
>CAFUXE010000474.1:659443-686060 GCA_903364295.1 Serranus cabrilla
AAAAAAAAAAAAAAAAAAAAGTGATCAGCCTACAGTAAAATATTTTATGCATAGTGTGTCATGATGATTGACAGGCTCTGTCGCACTTGAAGGCAATAGATCACTCAAGAGTCCTGCTTTGCATTCAGTAAGAAGAGTCACTGTGCCTTTAATTGTAAATCCTTCTTGCAAGGCACTTAGCTCTGTATATCTGTGTGTGTGTGTTTGTGTGTGCAGCTGGCGGGATTTTATTTTATCGTCCAGTGGAGCAGAAATATGGGAGCCAGTTGGAGAGCATTGCTGCTGGGAGACATTTAGAGAAGCTGTGCAGGTTCCTCTTGGGGAAAATAGGCAGTGGGAAGCAGGTGATTGCCTGGATAGCCCCAAACCGTACTTTGTTTGTCCCAGTCGAAAGATGCTTTCTTCCTCAGTGAAGGCGCTTGGTAAATAGATGGATAAAAATAAGCTAATTCTAGGTTGTGTGGTGTATAGTTAAGGGGCGCACCGCCATGCATACAAGGCACCGAAAGCTCTGAGACAGACGGCATTAATGACATTAATTTGAGAGTGGAAAACCTGCGAAACCTGGATTCTTGTTTGTGGACACACTGTAAGTCTGCAGTGTGTGGCCCTGACTGCTTAACAGTCCAGAGACAGTGAGTGAGAGCAAACTGTTATTTTTCATCCTTTTGACAGAGGGCTCGACACTTGTTTTTTCGAGACACTGTTTTGAGCTGTCAGTGTCAATATACGCTATACACTGGGGAACGCTGTCAGGGTGATTGAGTGGGTTGTCATAGAGAGTCACATTCTTGATAGGTGAAATTGATTGAATTACTCCAAACTGCTATCAATATTGATTACTGAATTCTAGACAAGCAAGTAGGCCTAGTTTCTGATTTCTGATCCATTCAGAGAAAAATGTATGATTTCATAGGCCTTTGCCTTTAAAACTAGCTCATCCAATATTGAATAAAAAGTGCTTCTGATATTGTAACCCTACATTTTTTAGTAAATGGTTCTTACTGCATAATGGATTTGATTTTGAATTTTATAGTAGCAGGACACAATCCAAAATACACCTTATTAATAATAATTTCAGTAACTTGAAGATTGCTTTAGGGCTGTCAATTAATACTCCAAATTAATATATATATTAAAATTGTAAATTGATACATAAATAAATAAAGATAGACAAAAATCAACATAAATATTCAGGATTTTGGTGGCTCAGTGTTAGAGCGCAGACCACTAAGTCCTCGATGCAGAGGATCCGGGTTCAAATCCATTCTCTCTGTTACTATCAAGTACTGAATATTAAAAAATTAACATAAATATTCAATTATGGAAATGTATATTATTGCATCAGTGACCATATTGCCTTCACTAACTGCCGCCATCTAGTGGATGAAATATTTCAATGCCAGTCTGCCCCCAAAATACAGGCTTTCAATATAATCCTTCAAGTGTGCAGTTTGGCATTGCGTAACTGACCCTATTGCCTTGGCGGAGGTCTACAACTAGTTATGTCTCTAGTTGTTTTGGTTTGACTTTGTGTGGACAAAATGTGCAAAAAAAAGTATTGGAGTAGTTCAAACCGAGGGAATATTCAAACGTCATTTTGGCTGGTTTTGGCAGCCCTAAATTTCATATATGTCGACACAGTGAGAGATGGTTTCATATTGAACAAATAAGGATTAGGCCTAAAGCAATTTCTAGAAGTCAACATTTAAACTGAAGCTGAATCCTGTAAACACTCACTGGAAATCAGCATGCCTGTTATTTCAGCTAAGGGACATGTTGGATTACTTGCAAACAACGTGATTTTCTATTTTTGAATAATCCCAGATTAGCAGTTTTAGTTTGCTGCCAAAACTCATAATAACCTTATTAACACACCTGGTAGGCTCAAAAGATTATGGGAAATTAATAACAAACTAAAATGTAAATGTCTTTATGTTCTGACAGTACCCGTGGCATTAACTGCAGAGAGTTTATTAAGAATTTAATATTGTGATCAAATACTCATCCATTAGCTGCCATCAAGACATGGTGACTTGATTATGTTTTCAGATGTATAAAATGTAATCTCAATTATTTATTTATATATGTGGTTTTTTTGTGAAGCATGGAGCCGCAATAATAAAAGGCTTTACTTCTACACAAACATTTAATCAGCAGGTGTTTCTCCTTGTACTGACATTTATTTTTAATGCTGGATTCAGATAATCCCGAGGATTATCTGCTCCTGTGATGTAATGATGCTCTCAAAGCTCACAACAAAATAAATCTTACAGATGGAAACCTGTAAAACCTATGAGGGTTGTTTTTGATTTTGGGGGAGTCTGCGGTTTGCATACTCAGTGTTATTGCTACATCTATTATGGCTCCACAGTGAGACCCAGGCCATGCATCATTCATGACTAGATGTAACACTGTTGGTTTCAAGATTGCAAAATTTAGGGAAGAGAACACTCGTGTTGAATAGCAGCGCACTGGTTGTTTTTGCTCTCTCCTGGAAAGAACAGGAAAGTTAATTTCTACTGCAGCAGCCACATTGAGCTGTACAATCTCCAGTAGGACCAAGGTTATGTTTTTAGGTGAAAAGCATAGTGGTTTCTTTTCAGCATGTCACCAGCCCACATTGCCAATTTGTTACAACCTTTCACTCAGGCCAAGGAAATCTCACCTCAGAAAGCACAGGAGGTGTTTCTCATTTTTGCTGTGCAGAAACCTGCCATACCTGACGTGGATTGCATTTGACACGTCAAGAAAAGAATCACATCTTCTAGGTACTGACCAGAGTCGTCCCCCATCTGACACAGGCATTAAACACATCAGAAACACACTGGCCTCTGAAAGTTGACCTTACCAAGTTATGTTTTTTCAATAACAGCAAACTTCAGCCTTGCCACTCTGGTCGGTATTATTGCTTGCTGTAATGTGAGAGTCAGAAATAATGTCCTGTAAATTATCAAACCCCAAATGACCTTCATATTCCAGTGTTATGTTTGTCTAAATATGTGGTTTTGATTACCTTTAACAATGGAGATTGGAGCATAGACTGTAAAAGAAGCCACAGTGATGTTATCCACTGGTCTTTGGGAGGAGGATGCTAACACTTGCTAGCTAGCTCGTTGGTTAGCAAGGTATATTTGTAATTCAAAATGATCAGCCAGCTTCTGAGTATCTTTTAGTACAACCATGCTGAACAAGAAACTTTAGGCAACTTTTTTAGGTTTTTAGGCCGCTTGATTGTTTATTTTACTCTAAGTGGAGCCAAAATCTCCAATATGATCATCACACTGTATTGAAGATGGCAAAACTAGCAATTGAGACCATAAACTCATTAGGAAATTTACTTTCTGAGGTAGTACATCGAGTGATAAGAAGGGTAATTTTCTCATAGACTTCTATACACTCGAACTTCTTTTGGCAACCAGTGGAGCTGCCCCCTACTGGCCATTAGAAAGATTGCAGGTTTAAGGCAGTTAATTTTCTAACATTTCCTCTTTAAAAAACACTCTACACAAACCTATTGCTGACATGAAGTATTATATGCAAATATCGTAGTATAATAGGCACTGAAATACTGAATAATTGACACAACTGCACATCACATCCCTGAAACAAATGGCGTCTCACTTTCTGGCAGTTATGACAGTGACCGAGGAAACTGAGATTCATTAAGCAAACGCAGCTGCCTTTTACTCAAAAAATCTGGAAAACAAACCATGTGCCATTTCATTTTACACCTCATTTAGCAAGCTAAGCAGATAAACCATTATTGCCTGGTGGCAGAGGACTAGCAGGCCTCCGAATACAACACTGCTCGGATGGTGACAGAATTAGCACAGCTAAGTGTTTCACACTCCAAAGGTCAGGAGCTTGCGGTGATTGAATATTAGCTTGTGTAGCACAAATGAAATCAATTACCTTCATGGTGCTTCATGAAGGGAGATGAGAATACAGAGAGGGAAGAGAAAGACAAGTAAATCTGATGGAAAGAGACAGGCAGTGTGGAAGCTCAGTAGACCGACTGCTCCAATTTACAACCACAATCATTCACAGTCACTTTCGTCTGCTGGTCATTTTCTCTTGTTAGCAGTGCAATACCACATTCACTACGAGAGCATGCTCCTACCTTACCTGAACCTCATTACACACAGAAACACCTTTCCCATAACAAGATTTTTTAACTTGAAAAGGTTGCATCGTGCTGCGGATCACATTGCCCTTTTGTTGTGTTAACAAGGCCGTCACGAGTCCTCTCCACTCACTCCAGCTCTCTCTGTGCAGACTTTTCCCTCAGTCTTCAACCTTGATGCCTCTCAAATCAGAGATAAGTTTTTTTACTTTACGATGCTGTTTTGTCTCAGGTAAAGCTGGATTTATACTCTTACATCAAAGTGTTGTGGAGTTGGCACAAGGAGGCTCAGTCACTCTGCCAAAGGGACTGCTGGAATCTGGAACTGCATCTGTACACAGAAAATCTGACCATATGGCCTTCTTGTGGTACATTCTGGTTATATCTGGTGGTTATATCACACTTGACACCATGTAGCCTTTCTTTTTAAAGAATAATTTGAAAATGTAAATGACATTTGTCATCTGTTGATCTTTACCCATCAAGAATCGATAGTCCAAAAGTGTCAAAGCTTTCAGTGCTGAAAATGAAGTTTAATTAAATCAAATTGTGACCTTAAAAATTAAAGCGTATCATGACACCTCTATCGAATATTGGTGCTGCCACCTGTTTCCTTGCAGCAAATAACTAATTAAAACTTAACTGATATGTCTTTAAAAAAAATTTATTTAATTTGTTATTAGATTTTTCACTATGGTCCATGTCCTATCTATTAAATCAAGGGGGCGGGATTTATGACCTATCCTGCAGCCAGCCACCAGGGGGCGATGGACATGTATTGGCTTCACTTTTGGGGAGCTGCTATGTTCCATATGTCCATTTTATATGCATTGTATGACACTTCCATGTTATGCTTGTGTTGCTACACAGCTCTTGTTACTGTGTTTGTATCCCCAGCAGTATAACTTTATCATTGCCAAGAATAAAAGAAAAAAACTGCTTTAAATGGAGATGTAGATGTTCATTACGGGTGACATTTTCATCCACCAGCAACAGTTGGGCTTTGCACACTTCAGTGGAGATCCAAATGATCATTTTTCTGCTCACACAATGGAACCAGAACATTAGAAATTGGTCAGAGCAAAACAAACAAAGTGTGATGTGACATGGTGCTCAGTTATAACGATTCCATGGTCTGTCAGTTACACCAGTAGTGCTCTTCCACCACATTACCGCCAGTCTCTTTTATTACACTGTGTAGAACAGGAGAAACGCTGGCCTACATGAATATGCTGTTGATCCTTGACTTCTTCCCCTTATTTGGTGAATGCAGAGCGGCAGCTAAGAGTTATTTTCATCATCATTCATCATGCCCAATAAGATGTCAATCAACTGTTGTTCAATCAATAGTACAAGGATATACAATTATTATCCTATTATTTAACAAAGATCCATATCTGAACATGTTGGCATTTCTTTCTCATTTAATCAATCAATAAGTTATGAAAAATACTGTTTTAGAACTTAAAATCCTGCCTTCACTTGCTGGTTGATTAACTGTGCTGTGCCATACAGAGTTATCACATTTATCAAATGGAACATTTGGCTTCCCATAGATTTATACTATTTTATGTCCTCCACCTCCTACACCGTTTAACCAAGGCTTATCTATTACACGTGTCAAATATTGATCATGTGCAGTGCCCTCCTACACATCCTTCAAATCCTTGTAGACAAAAATGAGTATTCATGAAATTACAGCTTTCAGCATTACATCATTTCTTCTTCAGTTCTCTTGACTCCCCAACACTGTGGACAGAGTGGACTGTGATAGGATCTGTACCACATGAAAAAATACACTTGCCAGCCTATCTTGGCTGAATGGGATTTATCTCAAGCCAGGTGATGTAAAGATGTCGTAAATTACTTAAAGGCCAAATTAAATTCTCATGGCTATTGCATTGCTAGTGCAACATATGGTCAAGTGTGAGTAGTCAGAAACATAATAGAGATTTTCTTCCTTGATAAAGTTAATTAAAAGGCAATCTCAGAGCCCATCGGCTATCGGTTTGGGGACGATTTAGCCTCTGAGGGCAACTGCCAATATTTATTTCTGGGGTTCTGGAGTAGCCAGGAGATATCCAAAAAACTGATGTTTGAGCCAAGACTTCCCCTTCATTGCTCCAGTTACAGTCTGAGATGCAAGAATGGATGTGGAGCCTGTTTACACTTGGTTTTAAAATGAGTCAGATGTGGACAGATGAGACACATTGCTGTTTACACCTGTGTCTCCAAGGGCGTCCAGCTGACCACTTGCGTTCAGATATCGTTGCCTGACCACTTGCGTTCAGATATCGTTGCCGCCTACGCCACACCCACTCAAGGTGAAATTGCCCTGCCGCATTTATTACGTCAGATAACAACAACTTGAGTCACTATCTTGCCAGCAATATAAGCAAGACTGTTGGCACTCTGTATTCCCCTGATCAGGACGCATCACCATTTACCCTACAAAATATATGTGGTCAAATGCGTCCTAGACCACCTCGCCAAGTGGTTTGAGTGATCCGATCACTATGCATCTTGGACCCTGTTTACACTAGTATTTAGCACTGACCACTTGTGATCCAGTTGCCCAAGATGCATTTGTAACCAAGTGTTAACAGTCTCTTAGAGTTGAGAGATGATGTCTAGAATCAAAAAAGCTGTCAGACATTAGTTGAAGAGTTCTGAGATGCAGTTTTGAGTTGTGCATCAAAATCACTAACTCTAGCTGCAACACTGGTGCTAATGACAGAATGCAATTCCTGCAACACTGACCAGTTGCCACGAGTATCTGCAGGTTGTCATTCCTAACCTGGACAGATGCTCGTCAGGGAGGCACAGTTTGGCGCACTAGACAAGTAGTGTATTAAATGTAAAATTGGAAGTACAGTAGTATAGAATTTAATTTGGTTTCCCAAGTTGGCTGTTACTTAGGCTCTATGTTGTTAGTACGAGATTCAAATCAATTACGTGATAGTAAACAGGGAATAACTGAATGAAATGTAAGAAAATGCGTTTTTATTTTTGGCATTAATTTAATGAGAGTTTCCATGGCGAATTCTCAAAAGGTCACCTGATGTCAGCAGATGACTGAACCTGCTCAGAGTAACCTTTCCTTCTCTGCAGAATTAGACAATAAAGTCACCAGTTACTTGAAATACAGAAAATAAAGCTGCCATTAGGTTTCTGTTGTAGAGATGAAGATGCTACGTGTAAATGAACTGTGGTGACCCATGACAACACTTTGTTTCTGTTTTCTGATCCCTGTGAATCCATTTGTATCTGTTTCTATTTGTGTATTTGGATGAATTAATGTCACCTCCACCAAGTTATATAGCCTTGTTGATCTATTCTTAATTGCACTTTTACTGTTGCCTCTCGTAAATGTGTCCGGTTTAACATCAAGGGTTTGTACAATATATGACTCCATCCCTCGCTGCAGTTATGTAAGCTTCCGCTGAGCCAGACGTGTTGTTTTAAAGTCTAAAGGGCTACATTCAAATATGGACGCCTCCCAGGGAGTGTTTAGGCTGTCAGAGGAGCCACCATGCTGAGCTGCAGCACCAATGGAGATGCTGAGGTGGCCAAATATAGCCCCCACAACAGGCGCTCCATTCTTTGCAGCTTCTCATCAAGCTCTTTCAAATCCAAGGAAGTGTACTACATTTTAATTGCCTTATGAAACCTTTTATGATGATGGCAAATACTTCATGCGGCTATTAAAGTGAATATTTATGAAAGATGTTTTTCATCATCATCAACTGAAATCAGATGGGTTGGAAGAAAGAAGAAACAATCCAAACAACAGGTTTTAAGAGGCGTTTATGCTCCATGCTTTGAGGTGCTGTAAATGACAGTCGGAACATTAACACAGCAGTAAACAAATACTTGTTAAGTGAAGATATAGTGGAGTGATGGCGTCCAGAGCAGAGAATGGAGTCAAACGCCTTCTGTCTGTGTTTCTCTGTCCTTTTTGTGGTACAGCCGTGCATGCATGTGTTTCCCCCCGTCTTCATTTAACACTGGCTATTAATTGACGACTTTTTGAACCAGGCATGTGTGAAAGAGCACTGCTCCTGTGGAGGCTCCCGCTGACCTGGCTCCCGGGACGCCCTTGTGGGTCGAGTACCGTGGGCTGGGACAGCCACATTGCAGAAGCCAGGTGCAACTTGATCTCACTAAACTATGTGAAATTACCTCGACTCCTTAACACCGAATTCCATGCTGGTGGCATGTAATGTGTGAAAAATTGCTTGAAACAGTGGAGTAGTCTAAAAATAGTACACACATCATTGTACATACACGTGCGGTTCACGGTTGTAATTAAGGCTTTAAGGCTATAAAAACCCTAAAATTAACTAAACAATGTAAATTACGTATAAAAACGTAATTCACAAACAGTGACCCACAAAAGTTACGTTGAAAACGGAAGTTACGTTGAAAACGGAAGTAACGTTGAAAACGGAAGTTTCGTCAAAGTTGTTTACTTTTTTTTTTCACACGGTGCCCCATTCTCCTGCTGTCTGTTGGACCGATTCATCGCCCCTCCCTCCCACCCTAACTGTAACTTCTGTGTTTTAAACTCCGCCTCGCCATCAATCATTACCATTATGTCATTGAGTGACCAGAGCATGTATATGCCCAGCAGGGAAAAGAATCCCCATTGACTTTACATTGGCATTGTTTCCATGCCATTGCATGTCATTTTCACACATTACATGCCACCAGCACGGAATTCGTTATTAAGAGGTCGTAGTAATTTCACATAATTTTGTGAGATCAGGCTGCCACTTTGAGTGCGAGCTCCTATATATGTCAGCTCTGTTACCCATTACCAATTGTGAGCGATGTAAGCACCACTGATAATGCTGTCCCAACCAGTGGTGGCAGTGAGAGGTTATCAGTGTGAGCCAGCCCTCATTGCCACTGTTCGCTCTGTCAGCACTGTTAGCACCACTAATAACGACATCCTGACCTAAAGTAGCTGCACAGCGCTGTCAGCCTGGTCGCCCCAGTGAGTGTGACTCAACTCCCATAAACACTGTTAACAAGCCACCAGCAAGAGCACCGAAATGGTTTAATTACAATTTCCGGGTGCGTCATGTGATGACATTGGGCCCAGAAAAACTTTTCCCATAGACTAACAATGGTGAAGAACGTCTGTAAATCAGCAAATAATCTTTTTTCTAACATCACGACCTCTGCGATGACTCATTTCACTGTCAGAATCAGAAATAACATTTGGAGTGTCAAGAGGAGCCATTAGATAAAATCATTTTATTCGCATTCAGGTTGTGCAGCGCTAAACTGGAAGTAACCAGCTCAGCCAGCGGAAGTCTTTAGCGCGTAAGCCGTAGGGGCCCAAAGGATGTGGAAGAGCAGTGGGCGTGGGAGATCCAAGATCTTGGTACTTTTACTTTACTTTTCTGCCTCGTGTGGCACTGAGCACTTTTAATCAGGAATGATCAGAGCCCCGAGCTGTGCAGAGGCAATCCTGACTCAGACTGAATCATGTTCTGAATGTCATGTACAGCACCTTTAAATAAACCGCTGTGCTGCCATGGCCATGGCAACCGATTGCTTGTATGTAAGATGTGTGCCTTTAAATGGGTCAATATCTGTATAATAAATGGCTAATATTCTCCTCTGCTTGTCCTGAGGTGTAGTGAGGGCCTCTTCACTCCCACGCCTCGCCCTCTTTACCTGCAGGGGAAGGAGAAGTGGCAAGTGTGGATAGTCTGACAGATCTGATTTGTCAAGCCATTACCCTGGGTATGTGCTACGGGGGCTTCGCCAAGCAACGCTACTCAATGAAATAAATACGCATTAGCCTGCGTCTGCATCAGCCCGCAACATTTCTCTCATCGTTCATCGCATTCTTGAAGCGTCTGCAAATTGCTCTCTGTCAAAAAGGCACAGGGGGAGAGCTCAGCTCAAAAACAGGGGAGAAGGATGAAGTTGAGGGGGGAAGAAGTGCAAAACACTTGAGCTGTGATAAAAGCATTAGTGTCTTCAATAGGGTGGAAAAATTGTGTGCATGCATGGAAGGTGTGAGGCTCATGGATGAAAGAACAGGAAACACAGGGCTGAATCAGTCACAGAGAAGCCGAGTGTCAGACAGGCAACAAATGAAACACAACTCAATCTTATTTTGGTGACTCCTCCAAATTTCATATATAAAACAATATAGCAATACAGCTCAGATCTGAGCAATTCTCCACTGACAAAAAGGTTTCATTTTTGAGATAGTGGCCACAGTGAGACCTGCTGACAAGAGTTACTGTACCGTGGACTGTGTGAACTTTGAGCTCCATGTTCATTCAAACAGAAAAATGACATAAATATAGAGACCGGTGTCTGTTCTCCATGTGGCCGATGACTGTGAAACCACAGCTTTGGTTTGGACACAGAGCAGCGACACATGTCAGGGGCTTTGTTCTGCTGTGTGGAGAAAAATAGTGTGACAGAATCTGCATGATCATGTTCAAGATTTTCAAGTTTATTTTATAAATGCATGCAAGTTTCTAAAAGTTGATTATTTTTGTGCACAGTATTTTCAGTTTTGAATCTGTATACTTTTGTGCCCATGACTTTTATTCCTCATGTCTGCTTGTCCGCATGTCTGCATGTGTGCGGACATACCTCTTGCACGAGGCGAGTGTATGTTTAGATTTTTACAGGGCCTAATGAGAGCCCTGAGGATCTGGGGTTGTGTGGGTGGCAGGTTGGTTCTGTTTGTGTCGGCCCGTGTGACGTGCAGTCACAAGTCTGCGCTGACTTGATGTGTGTTTGAGGTCCAGGCTGTGGAATTCAGACGAGTGGGTGTGTGTGGTCAGAATCGTGGATTTCCCCTCTATGGTTATGGCCAAACTGGGTTGCTCAGAAACCGCTGTGACTGTTGTTGAACGCTGGCCACTGTAAAGGGAAAGAAAAAGAAAAAGCTCTTACAGAACATGAGCAAGTCACTGTTTCCTTTTATTTCCTGTGTAGGTTGCATGGCAGGAGAGATGCGATCATCAGAACTCCATTACACATAAACGCGACATTATTTCCACATTATATTTGAGGAATAATTTGACTTTGAATGTGTAAAAAAATCACTTTAAAGAAGAGAAGTGTGTGGTTGTGTGTCAGCTTATGAAATCGAGAGCCAGGCAACGTTTTGAAGCTTTGGGGTTATAAAGTCGCTTTCACTCAATGACAGTAAAACGGTGAGATTGTGATGTACCACCTGACTGATTGCTGGCATTTCCAACCCACACGCAGGAGCTCTACCTGGTCGGCAGTCTCAGCTGGCCCTGGGCCTGCAGAACACGGAGGCCTAAATGTCACAGCGCCTTCTTCTCCACAGAGGTGAGACAGCAGGGCATCCTAAGTGCTGGTGTACCCACTCAGTATCCAACATTTAATGCTTTTAGAGGAGGCAGCGGGCACTGAAATTATATAAATTAAAGCATTTCAAATGTGCAACTTTGAAAGTGACATACTCCATAAAAGCATTGTATTTAAAGGCACGATGAGCATTGGCTCACTTATGTTTCTCTGTTTCCCTCATTTACCCCTTTATATACATTTTTTAAAAAAACTGCACAAAACTAAGCTTAGTTCAGTTTTTCACACAGGCTTTCCCCCCACAAACTCTTTAGGCTTTGTAGCCCCCAATACATAGCTCTGGATACCAAAGATGGGGCAATAACATGAATACTGGAATAGGATGGAGCCCCAAAGCCATGCACCAACTATCCAGGGCTCCGGACTAACTTTTAACATTTCTTGCACTGGTGCACCTAACTTTTTCACTTAGGTGCACCAGCACATAATTGTGCATCCAAAAAATTGATTTTGGCAAACCTTTTGGTACAGAAATAATATATTGTAAGCCGTGTGTGTTACAAAATATTTTATTCTCACAATATAGAAACCAGACAGCATACCAAGTTAATGTTAAATAACTTAGCTTACGCTAACTTTACTGGTTGTAACTTAGAGTAACCAGAATAAAAGATAAATGGCAGGTGGACTGCACTAACATAGACCTTTTCTCCCTCAGCAGAAAGCACTTTACAGTTCCCCTCTCATTCACACACACTGCTGGCAGCACTTCTCTACAAGTTGCTGGCCGTCAGAAGCAATTTGGGGTTCAGTTTGTTGCTTAAGGGCACCTGAAGACATGGACGGACAGAGATGAGCATCAAATTGCCAACTGAGCCACAGGTTTTGGATTTTATTACAGCAAAATGTAGCACACATTTTGTACCCCAGGCACATGTGGGGAGAAAACAACATTGTTAAATCTACAGTAATTGACACTATGCAATTCTAATTATCTTGAAAGTACTTTGAAGCTGAAGATATTTTGTAGGTAGTTTGTTTGAGAAAAACAGGAAGACGAACACAAGTGGCACACGTTTAGCCATTGTATGTCTGCGGAAAACATCACTACAGGTTTACTTTGCAAAGCAATGTTGCTCTAATAATTGGATTTCTTTCCTGAAAAGTAAACAACATTTAAAAAAGCGACAGAAAACATATAACAGAACAAAACCTCTACCTGTGGCACTTTAGAAGCTCCTCATGAATATTTTAGAAGTGAGTTAGTTCTCTGTAATTGGCTGTGTGTCGGTACTAGAAAAGATCATGCTATCAATAGATAACGAAAGCGGCATTTTCCACAGTATCGCATGTATTATTCACAATCTTTCATGAAACTCTGCTGACACAGTGAACTCCAAAAGCCCTTTAGATCGAAGACAGCCATTTTCATTTACAGTATGAGTGTGTGTGTGCGTGTGTGAGCAGCGTGTGAGGGCCGGGAAGATTTCTCTTCATTCCCACTCCCACAGTGCCTGAGAAATTGATTTGGATAGTATCACAGGTGTATCTGTGAGATATATTCGGATGTGGTGAATAAGGGCTGGGCAATGATGGGAATCTGTGAGAGCTTAGACAGTGAAGACCATGGAATAGATCGAGGAAATTAGGGGGTTAACGGAGATGGAGCTCAGTGTGGGGGTGTGGAAAACGAGAGTGAGGGAGCCCGATAGAGTAAATAGAAAGCAGCCCAGAGAGAAGAGACAGAACGAGTGGTGGAAGAGAGCAGATGGTGGGGTAATACTGCTCTGCTCTCATTACTTCTCCTTCCCAGACATTATTGTTTGGGAAATGGATATTACAGCAGACATAATAGCCTTTATCCTCAATTTTCCCCTGTATAATTCCCCTGGTTCTGCTCCTTCGAAGGCAGATGAAATGCTTACCGGATGAGGAGAGAGTCAGCACTGTAGAGAAGAGACCCACTCCACCGGCATGGACAGCATGTAGTTTATTTCAGCCAGCCTTGGTGCAATGCATACAAAATCAATAGAGTAGTCTAAAAATCCATGAGGGGTAAAACGCTTCCAATAAGCTCCCATCTGCTCGTATTCTTTACCAGGCTGTTCGGTGCCATAAATATAAATCCTACGGTGCTCCAGAAGTCATCAGTCACGGGAGTGTTTTTCTATATCTTTACTGGATCGCAGAACTTTATCTTAGCGGCATCGTAGACACCTTCAAGCCATCTGTACAACCAGCCCTTTAAAAAACAATAAATCCAACAATGGACATTCTTTTGAATCCTGTGCATGGCTCTGCAAAGACAACCAGACCTCCTCTCTCACTAAACAGTCCAATGAATATGTATAATACAACTGCAATGAGTTTTTGAGGGAGGATGATAGGCATGGTAAGCTCTTTCATCAGCAGATTGGTACGACCAGAACAGCGCTGCAGGCCTAATTGGAATAATTTAACTGCTGACTTTGAAGTGTAAAATACGTGTGCTAGAGAAGGGGTTCCTGAAAGGTCAGTGCTAGAGGCGGCACAAGTTGCTGCTTTGAGCTGTGAAATGGCACGTAGAGAGATGATATCATTATCTGGATTTCTCTTTGATTACCAATGCAGGTTTTGGCAAAGTCATGTGCATTTTGATTATTGATATTCACAAGAAACTATTTGTGCTCGCTTTGTCGAGAACTGACTTCACGGTGTAAACCGTTGATATCAGATGTTCTGCTGTTCTGTCCACTGCTTTGCTTATACAATACCTTTTCATTGATATGTAAATCTAACTGTATTTATATTGTTATCATGGAGATTTAATCACGGCTACATCTAACACCTAAGAACTCAAACTTGTGGATGCAAACTATGAATATGTGCAAGTGCATGCTCAGATGTGCAAATGTGTTCTGAGGAATGTAAATGTATGCCCAGGGCACCCGTTCATTTTGATCTTCCCCGTGCCCACTTGCAGCTGCCGTGTTGTTTTGAAAGAGTCCGCTCAATGGATCGTCTTTGAGAAACATGCATTAACATGATGGCATACAGAGACCAAAGACAGACCAAAGACTTGATGCCATCGTCTGCTAGCTGGATGAATTTAACATGCCTTATTTTAAAATCTTACATGGCTGAAGTGATGGAAAATGAAACTATATGTACCATTATATGTATATTGTATAATATTTATATTACATGTACAATTTTTACCTTTGAACCATATTCATGACCTTTTGTCTCCAAAATCCCACATCGGTCAGCTCTGATGAGCTGTCCTTTGTCCTTTTTTCACTGTTGCCAGCTTGGCAATTTTATTGGTCCAACTTTTTATAGACTTTCAGCAGACAGTTCGTCAGTCACGGCTGGTAAAAGTAACTGATTATGACAGTGTTACCCATTAACAGCTTAGTCACTTCCTCTGCTTACAGCACTGGCCTTAACAAATATTTTCTGACATCATCTGAAGCAACTTTGACTTTGAAATAACAGTTTCCTGACTACATGGAGTAATTGGAAACACTGTCTCTGTGGTAGGCTTGACCACAAATCTATGTTTAACTGACTTGTCATTCAATCAGTATATTTATTTTTGTTCACAAGCCTTAAGAACAATCTGGGCAAGACAGAAAATAAGAAAAAAATGGGGGACAATCTGGACAGAGGATTCAAAGTTGAGTAACCCGTATGTACTTTACTGCTCATTACTGATGGGTGTAGCACACTTCAAACTCTCCACCTGTGGATAAATTAATGCTTGTTTTTATTCACACATATTCATCCTTAACCGCTTTTCTGGACTCAGGTAGTGTGTCCAATCCCAGCTGACAGTGGGCAAGAGAGAGAGTACACCCTGGATAGGTTGACAGATTTACAGGCAGACACATAGAGACACACAACCATTCACACATGAAATGTAACTAAATATCAAAGTTAAATAGATATTTAAAACTAAACATCATAGTTACAAAAAAATTATTTGAACACAGTAATGTTTGTTACACATTTCATAGAGTTTTGGTTTTACAAGGTATACAAAAAAGTGTTTGACATTCACCCTGGGTGGACTTTGTCGCTCTTTATACTACGTCCCCTGACTGCCTCCCTTTATCCCATCACAATACTGAGTCACTGCCTCGAGATACATTTTAATATGGGTTGGAGTAAGTTGCTCATACAACAACCTACTTATTTTTGGTGAATATTCTCTGGATAAGTTATTATAATGATCATGATATATGCGCTAATATGAGCACATATGAGCTACATTGTTTTTCCCAATATGATACAAAAAGTTCAGCTACGATTATATGTCCTGATGGTTCCAAAAAAATTTTATAGAACCAAAATACAGACAAAGAACACAAACAAATGTATTGTAATATTGTGTGTATATATATATATATGGATATTTGTACAGGTCTGAATGGAATTGCACTGCAAATAGCAATGAACCACAGTCGAGTAGATGCATATAACCTGATGCAGGCGGCTGGTACAAATCCCCATGTGTGCTTTCAAAAAGCCAATTCCACACTGTCCTTCAGAAGACATTGAAATGCTGGACACACCGCCTCTGAGATTCTCAAAGTGTTCTTTTGCTGCATATCTGCAATACAGTTATAAAAGAGGGCTGAACGCCATTTGTCACACACCCATTCTCACCAGTGCAATCTACATGTTTATGACTCATTAGACTCGTTTGTTCCAGTTATGTGTTCTCTTTGCTTTCGTACGTCACTCATCCATCAGATACCTGATGACTTCATGAGAAATCAGAACCGATTGTTTCATAACGTGTGTAATAATTGCAGAAATCTTAAGGTCTTTGCAGTCTGCTGTTCACCAGCTGTGCAGTCTGGGTTGTGTTGCAAGTGGTTGCTACTGTGAGTGTGAGGTTTCAAAGTTTGTTTGTTTTTATCCGGGTTTCCTGATGAGGATGTACAGCTGTATCGGAAATACAGCAGGGGGTCTGACTCAGACTCAAAGCATCGGGACTAAAAATGCATTTTGTAGGTGATGAGGTTCATGGTTATTTATAAATATCAGACATTTTATTTGAAACTGCTTTGGTTATGAAGCAATATGTTCTCTAGAGTATGACTCATGGGTTGCTAAACAGTACAAAGCCGTTTCTTGTTACTTCCTGTGAAAACTTGAGGGAGAAACATTTTTAAACCGCCACGACTGATGTGTATAAATGAAGGATAGGGTTATTATTGATCTAATTAATGATCAGTAATTAATGTGTGCTGGTGTTTTTGTGTGGAAAGGTTGTGATAGTTTAGATTATACGGTCGGTCTACTACATTTTAACAAAACGTGTAATAAATGTATGTACTGATATTTTAAAGTTTAAAAAAAGTACCCTTTATCGTTGAAGTGAAAATTAAGGCTGAATCTGAAGAGGATGTAGCAATGTGACGTCAACCTTTGGTTTGTGGACAAACATCTTGAAGGCTTGGGTCTGGCATTTTGGCCATTGCCATCTTGTTTTTCTGGAGCCAGTAGTGACCAAAAGTTATCAACTTTATCATCTATTTTACTCTAAATGGGACAATAACTTACAAAATAAACATCATGTTGTAAAGAAGAAGACTTTAAACTAACTTTGTGACCATAAACTCATTAGGAAAATGCTCACTAAGGTAGTAAATCGAGTGAGGGGTAGTGTTATTTTCTCAGACTTTTTTTCTGACCAGTGGAGTCGCCCTCTGCTGGTGGTCAGAAAGAATGCAGGTTTTAAGCTCAAGCACATGAACGGCACTTTTTTCTAAAGGTGGATATTTTTCACTGTTAATATTGAAAAATTCAGATTTTAATTAAGATTCCTTCCATTTGGCTTCAGCTGACATTGCTCCAGTACTTGATACCTGTGCACTGTTGCTGTTTGTAGAAAAAAAATTATGTGAAAAATATCAGTAAATATATTCTTGTCTTTATTCACACAAGTTCTCTAGCCTTGAAATGTTGTGAAAAGTTTGTATAGGGACAATACATCGTGATGATTGGAATCCAAATAGCTTTTTCACCTGAATTCAACAGTATATCAAAACAACATCCTGTTTGAGAAATAAACTCCATAACAACCACGTGTTATTCAGTTTAATATCAAATGCTTATGAGATGCAGAGGCAGTGAATCACTCACTGTACTGATTGTTTCACCGCAGCAGAGATTAAAAAAAAGTGTCTCCCACTTACGATGTGGTAAAAAAATATTGGCTGTGTTGACATCTGATTTAAAACTGGTAATAAAAGATATAAGGTATGTCTGGGTCTTCAGAAAACACACAGACATACTGTAAAGTCAGTACAGAGCCAGACACACACACACACACACACACAAAACACACACAGTCGTAAAATCCCACCATTTAGCCTGATCACACTGTCTGTCAGACGGCTCCTTGGATGGGAGCTGTTTTATCTGTCTGACATTTGCAATGGCTTTTAGCAGGAAATGTTCTCTGATGCTTAATGGCTGACAAATATCAGCAGATTTTTACCAAAATTAGCTCATCCCAGGATATTTACCATTTAGGGAATCTTTCTGTATTCAGTAGACAGCCAGTTTTTCTTCTCTGTCAGCTTCAGGACACAGTTTGTCTTCCCAGTGCAGCGACACAAAAGTGATGAGCTCAACTCTCAAATAGATATCATGAGCTTGGATTGAAAGTTATGAAGGTAAGGCTTCATCTCTGATGGATTGCCTGGAATAACTGTTGGAGCTTTTGGAGAAAAATAAAAAAGGAGAAAATAGAGCACTGAAGAGCAATTTCAGCAATTTTGTCCACTCCACCACAAACCCTTGTAGCCATATTTTGTGTCAGTATTTTTTAGTATCAAGCCCTCACACAAAGTTATCTTTGGCATCAATCAACTTCACTATACCAATTTTTGTTCTTTCTTCATTTTCTGTTTCCTTCCCCTTCGGTTTCATCAGCTAACCTGTCAGTCATGTATCTGTTCAATAATTCAGAACTATATTTTTCTTTCTTCATCAGATAGAGAGACGTCTGCTGGTGCTGCGGGAGCTGCGTCGACCTGAGACTGGGCCGTGAAATTGGAGTGCCAGGCAGGCATTAACCTGGCCGGGTATGTACATATTAATATGCTCATTATCTGCAGCGAGCAGGGACATGTGGTCTGTGACACGCCAGTGACATTCAAGAGGACACAAAGCAAAGGCACGTGTTTGCACTGGGAAATATGTTCATGCACAAGGGACGTGTGGCTTTAGTGGACTAGTCAGTCGCCCGTTTCAGACTGTGTTTCCGCAAAAGTCCCACTATATTGCTGTAAAGAGCTGTGCCGGCTTTTTCGCCTAAGACATTCATACTGAATATTGGCATTCATTCCCATCGCAGTCCGGCATCATATGACGAAGTGTGAGGAGACGGTAACAGCGTGTAACAGAGTAGCAACAGTGCAGGAATGTAGCACAGTGCTAATGGGCTGCACAGTTAGCACAGTTAGCCCAATACAGTGTTGTGTATGTGCTGCAGCAGTATCTGTACAGTGAGAAACGTCAGTGACTTCAAAACAACAATGGCGGAAGAACTGCCCATCCTGCTGTTTCTCGCTGTAGAGATTTCACATACTAAAGCAGTGTTGTTCTGCATTTTGCTGAACATGATTCCATCACTGTCGGACTCAAGTGAGACGCGTGTTTCTGTTACATCAGGTATTTTATGCCTTGCCGGCTCTGCCAGTTTACATTGATCTTGCCTGGAACAGACTCACTAATTTACACCTCTGTTACTAACTCTGAAGCCCCCCCCCCACATCACGCCTCTGGCGCATTCAGATTGCAGGCGAAACCTTACAGAGGCGTAATTATCGCGGCTTGAACAGCAGTCGGAAAGGGGCTAATTAAACATTGCTATTCTCGCTAGTCAGCAACAGAAATTCTAGTGGTTCAACACATTAAAATAATAATATTTACATGCACAGGGTACATTTGATGTCAGTGGCAGTGGCATGATGTGACTCCTCCTCTAGGTGGCTCTTTGATTTTTGCCGTTTTTTGTATTTCTAAACAATATCATCTAAAAAGTATTTATCATATCGCAGAAACCACTGCGAGCGACATACTGTATGTGTTTCAGTGTTTCTAATCATTAAAATATTTAGAAAAATATGACAGACCAGGCTAAAACTTTCCCTCCAAATACATTTATATTTTAGGGTTCAGTGTCAACTGATCAGGGGCCACTAGGAACATCCAAAGGTTCTACACACACACCACAGTTTGGCGGAGAAGAGAACACCATTATAAGACTTTCGGCAGCTCCTTTTCATTAGTTAAACCACGTTTCTGCAGTTATATGTGTGATTTATGTGACAGTAACAACTGAAATGTATACACACACACTCACAGCACAAATATATATTTCTTAATTGGAATTGCAGCAGTAGCGCCATCCCAGCTCCTAAACGGACTGAAGTTGATTATATGTGATGACCAATTTCACGTTTAACCTCACAGATGGAATCGTGCTCAATTCGAACTTGTTTCTGTCTTCCACACCAGTCGACCAAAGTTCAAACAAAGGAGAATAAGTTGTCAGGAGCGTCCCTAATATGCACAAAGCTCTTCAGCTCAACACACACACACATAAGCCAGTCCGCTCTCATACACCCATGCTCAATTTCACCATTTTTCCGTTAATTCCCTCAACAGAAGGTGTAGGACGGCATTATTAATCATGTGCAGCTTCCGACAATTTTTTTTTTTTTTTTTTAAAGCCAGCCAAACAACCCCGGGAAACAAACTGTAACTTGTTTACGCAGAAAATTAATTCTCTGTCGTGCACATCTTGTTTAAGAATTAAGGAGAGTGGCCCGGGGTAAAGACGTATCCACGGTGCGTGTTCGACCTTGTTCTCTGGCTGGCTGTACAGGGTCTATATTAGGTTTGGTACTGAATGAATGTGCAGCATCACCAACAGTGGAGGGTTTAATGGGGTACGGCTGAATAACACAATCGAACACAAAAGCAGTTTTATTTATCATCCCGCATTTCTTAAGACTCTGTTTTTGTGGCGCTTGTGTTGAGCCTTGAGGGATATCAATACAGATTTGTTTTTTAGAGTAGCATATCATACATATAATTGTAGCCCGTGGTAATGTATTAATCAATTCATCTTTTGCGGTTTTTGTAGTTTAACTTGTGTTATCAGCTGCTGCTTCATCACAGTTAATGATTAACTCCTGACTTAAGGCTTTGACCGTTCCTGCCTGTTGTTTTTCAGTCCCACAGGAAAGAATTTTTTGGAGAGTTTTCCGGTTAAAGAGCACTTAGTTCACTCGTGCTTTATTCCCCCTATCATGAAACACCACTCATTGTGTGGCAGGGTTATATAAGTACACACTGAAGGCTCTCGGATTAGCATAATGACCAGCTGCAGACTTTAAAAGCTGTAATCAAGTTCCTCAATGAATCTATAAATGCTAATTAGACTCATCGAAGACTCTGTGTTCAAAAAGGAAAAACACATTTAATGCGCCTTGCAGCACAGCGTAAGCGCAGAGTGGAGAAAATGAATCTGAGGAGGCAGAGAGCCGACTTACACTGTCTGTGCTTCTTTATCAGGAAAGCATTAGTCTGCAAAATGTTATGGAATACTCTGGTGATTATTTCGGTCCATTTAAAGATCTCTGTTTCTATTCTCAGAGCAGACACAAACACATTTTCGTATAGGCTGACTCATTGTCCGGTCTATCACATTTAGTCCCAGCGGACAGGAGAAACATTAGTACAGCTCAGTCAGCTTTGTGCCGGAGGGGACGGGATAGGAGGGATGGGACAGAGAGCATAAGGACGGCCTGCAGCGCTGGTGAATAAAGGCAGTTAGGGCCGCGCTCGTGTAGGACAAACACAGCAGGCCGTGGGTGGAGGGCATTTCCCTTTTTGTCAGCAAGTTGCATAAAAGCTAATTTGAGATGCATTATCCTGCATTAGTGAACGCCGTGCATGAAATATGTATGACACGCAGCAATGTATGAAATATTAAATACACACATTATGAATAGCCTATATATCATGTCAGAACAATACGCTGCAGCGGGTGATAACATAGTTTGCTGCTCTGCTGGCTTGTAGCCACGGCAGCGATTGTAGTTTGACCTTTACAGTTACACAAACAAATGGCTAGAATACAGTCAGAGATTTAGACATATGAACTCTGAGTGAGCGAGCTTCAACAGAGATGATATCACTGTTTTTTTTAGTGCGCATTATAGAAAAATGTGAGATCTCTTGTTCTATTTCTCAGAGCTGTTATAGACAATTAAGGGGAGAAGGTAAATGCGGTCAGCACTCATTATATGCATGCCAGCTGTTGGCAAGTTTAATATAAAACAATTAAAAATACCAATGCCAATTATAAGTTATTCAACAAAAGTGAGTTAAATTAATTTAACTCCTACACGCTCCAAGATTTTGTCTACACCACTGTTTATTTCAGCTCTACGTGTGTTGAATATCTTTTAAATCCATGTTTAATGAAAAAATATGCCTATGACATAAATAAAAAAGATAAAAAAATCAATGTAATACATATATAAATAAATATAATTAGATATTTATATCATTATTCTACATTAAGGGACTTTTATTTATTTATTTTAATTTCTAGGGCATATGTATTTATTTCATAGGCATTTATTTATTTATTGAACATGGCCTTGATGGCGTTCTGTAAACCATTTTCTTAACCCACTTCAGCTTTAATGAACTTGTAGTGGCAGAGTTACATCTACTCACATGTGAAAAACAAGAAAAGATTTATAAGTGATTCAGTCAGTTGTTTATTAAGTCTATTGTTATGCTGTGTTTTAAATATAATCGTAGGTGTTTGTTGAAGAGAGAAAAGTGTGCAGCTGCTGATTTGTGGTTATTTGGTGATCAGAGCAGAGCAAACCTGTAGCACAGTGGATAAGAAATAAAAGCGTGTGTTTCTGGGTAATAATACGCTTTTAAAGAGGTAAATGGTTTGGGGGGAATTAGACTGACTGTCAGGGCAGATGGTAAGATTAGCTCCGGATCAGATTATATATTTGTTCCCCATGTTGCTGTGCTCCTCTGGTAACTGTTAGAATGTAGATGTTCAATATCATACACTGGCGAAGACCAATGTCTAGAGAGAGAGAGAGAGATGAAAATAGAGCTTTTTATCCAATTATGAATTTAGACCACTGACATTTTTCGTTGATTTTACTTCAGATTTCACCTCATTTTTTAGTTATGAATACAACTATTTATTGATTTTATTCCAACTACATATAAAAAAAAACACAAAAAAATGAATACATTTAAGTATTAAAAAAAATTCAATTTCTGGAAAAAATCTTTTGTAAAGTATGTTGGAGTATAAAGGCTGAAGAAAAATAATTTGAGATTTAAAAAATGAAATGTTTATTAAATATTTGGTCTTTTCAAGGAAATGTTAAAATATAAAATTCACTCCACCCCATATATTATATTTTCTTCTATTTATCTTAGACTCTCATTGACCTGTGATATTGTGACTTTTTCCTTGAAATATTATGATTTGTTTTTGAAAAAAAATTTTGTTATTACTGGCATTTTCACTTAATTTTATTTCTCCAATTTTACGTGAAGCAGTTTCTATTTTTCTATCAAAAGCTTGACCAAGTCTAAATGACTTTATATATCGACACCCTGTGAAAAATAATGGCACGAGTCATTTTTTTCAGAGAACACAAACAACTGAACCAAAATTTAAATATATTTATTGAGGCACAAAATAAAAAAAATGTCTGAAAATTACTCAGGCCATTATTTTAGGAAGGTGATGATATATTTTATAACAGCACAAAACTAAAATGCTGTAGCTGTGTAACGATGCTGTTTATTGCAAAATTAGTGTCAGAAATCCCAAAACCTTTTCAGTCTGACTGTCACATAAACAAACAGTGCAAACCAGATAAAAAAAATTTAATTTTAGAAACAGCAGCAGCTTAAAAAAGCATTTGTTAGAAACTGAAAGCTTTGGCTCATCACTTCCTGTCATATCGATGATCGTTAATATTAGAAGTGTATCTTGGGGTGAAATTTCCCTTTAACGACGAGACACGTGTCATGATTTTCATCATGTTTTAACAAACGGATTGACATAATCTGAAGTGATTACATTTGTTTGAGGACAGCCATTATGCAAATGAGCTGTCATACAGTAATTCCTTAAGTTGGCAGTGTCATACTTAAGCTGATTATATCAAAATCATTCTGTCTGGTTGGGTTGCATGTTAATTCGGTGATACCGAGCTCATTTTGTCTGTTGTCATTGTGATATACAGGCATGAATATGCATGAAGGACAGTTTAATACAGTAATTTCTTCTGACGGTACACTAATGCCTGTCAGTGGCAATGCTGGGAAATGATATTGATGAGATGTGTTTAAACAGCCCTCCCACCCCCAGCACATGCAGGCCGCCGGAGCTCCAGTAATGAATATTTCATCCCAACATACAACGCAAACATTCGTCCCCAGCTGAGACATGAAGCAGTCAACATTTTGTAAAAAAAAAAAAAAAAAAAAAGCTCCAGGAGACAGCACGCAGTGAGCCCGTCCAAACTTTTAAGACTACTTGGCACACGCACACACACAGACGTACCAGACACACGCCCTTGTATCGGCTGCCCTGAGCCGCCCCCGCGCTAAAAACCGCTTGTTTACTCAGTGATCCCATGTCGGCTTCCAGACCACACTGACCTTGGAGCAGGGTGACTTTCCGTGGCCTCGCCTGCCCCGTAGCCACTGTCCGGGTACACAACCAGCGAGGAACGACAAACACTGTAGGAGGGAGCGAGTGAAACAGGCAGCGACACAAGACGTCTGTGACGGCACAAATCACATAGAAACAACCCACATATGTAACTGCGGTTACCCCCAAAAAGAGCCCGCTCTATTATTTCTTATGCAGAAATGTTATTTACTGCTGCAGTTTCAAATCATCTCTCAGGAGATGCTATGTTTTCTGGTTTTTCCTGCTTTTGTTTTGCTCTTTATTAGGCATGAGGTGAGGTGTTCAGTGCAAAACGGATTAGGCGCGGGGTGATAAATATTGGGAGCTAACGCAGAGTCAGCAGAGTCACACATATTGCATGAGTAAGCATAAGGTTTTGTTTATATTTCTTGATAGGAAGGTGCAGGATCGATGGACTCACGGTGCAAGGTGAACTGCAGAGCCGAGCCCTGACATGACAACCTCAGATACCTCACTGAGGTCACACAGAGGTCACCAGCAAATATATTGATAAAGTCAAACTTTGGTCTAATTGGTTGGTATTGGAAACCTTGAATGGATTTAAAGGAGGATGGTGTCAGACAGCTTTAAATGAGGATAAAAGGAGACATTATCTCCAGTAAACATAGTGAAATATTACTTAATCATACACGTCAATCTGTAGATGTGATTCAGGAGACATCAGCAAACATTATGATGCCTTTTTATGTCCCCAGGACCTCCTAAAGGAATACCTTTTCTCATCTCTCTCTCTCATAAGTATGACAGGTTTTCATGACTTTGTTAATCAATTTGTTTCTAATTACTTCATAGCATTGTTTACTGTTTCCGTTTTAATTAGTGTTTTTTAAAAACACCAATGTAATGGGGTCCCAGAGGAGCTCAGTCAAAAGAACACAATTGTGTCTATGTAGTCTTAATAGCTGGAACTATTAATTGAGTTCATGTTTATTTGAAATTACTGTCAAAAGTCAAAAGACTGCAAACGTATTCGAGTACTAATGAGCATATAGTTCTTGGGATAAAAGCTGCAAATTGCACTAAAAATAAATGTGTTTTTTGTTTTTACACGTTATGCAAATTTACTGTAACTTTCTTGAAATAACAATAATCTGATGTTTTCAGATACCCCTGATGCAAACATGTTTTTTAAATTGATTGATTGCTTAGATTTCATCCACATTTTTTATTTTTTGCTGACATTTATTATACATTTAAAAGCAATATTGCATTTATTATAAGACCAGTCTAGAGGCTTTTAAATATAAAGCTTTCATAGGCAGAAAATTCACACAGACACCTTTTTAATAGAAAGGTACTTGTACTTAAGGTAATGATGGTGTGTTGGCACAGTTCAGGGTTATTGATAAAGACTCTTTGCATAAGAACGGTGGTTTACTCAAGCTATAGTTTGCTTGGTTCAAACTGTGCCAGGTAAGGGATAAAATGCATGTTTTTTTCTGGTAGCAAAGAATGCAGAAAAATGAATTGCTTTTATACTTTATGGAGATATATCAAAAATAACATTTTAACTCTGTTACGCCCTGTGAAGGTCAAGATTGCACAATGTATTTCCTCTTACAGAGTTTAAACTAGACACAACAAGCTCCACTATAATAGACTTTTGCTTTTAGTATTCAAGTTATTTTCATTTCCATGTAAACTCTCCATTCATCCTCTGTGGTATAAGGGGAATGCTATACCACAGCCTTTTGGACATGACTGCCTCACTCTATAGTTTTATAAATGTAATGTTAGTTGGCAGCCTGTATAGAGTGGAGGGGTCCCAAACTGCCGTCTGAAAAAGTGCACGACCAAATTACACCCTAAGTCACATTGTTTTACTCTCCAACTTAAAAGGAATTTTAAATATGTGGGAATTCAATAGATTTCCCAAGTTAAAAAAAGGCTATTATATGATAAATTTAATTATAGGAACCAGTCTCAAATGCATTGCAGCATTCTGGCGTTAAACAGCTTTAAAAGCATTGAAGCGTAAACAGGTTTCACACCTGCCACCCTGCGGCCTCATCGTCATCGAGGACAGCTCACCTCAGCCATCAATAGGCAATTATTCCAATGCAATTAAACATGACTCTACTCCACCCCTTACAATCGATACCGATCATTTCCTCTAATCACAGGAAGCGTGTCATCAGGGTCCAGCCGGGGGTGTCGCTCCTGTAATTAAGCCTCAAACTCTCCTCATTGTGTTTGTGAAAACATGCCGCTCGCTCCCACTCCTTAACCTCATCCTTCCTCAGCAGCATCCAGCGCTGTCTAATTATGGGCTTCCAGGATGAAAAGTCATGGCCAAACACAACATATCCCACAAGCAGGAGCCACCGTGCACACACACACACACACGCGCGCACTGTAATGAGAAGAGAAATGTCTGCCGGTTGCTCATT
>CAFUXE010000474.1:687238-699472 GCA_903364295.1 Serranus cabrilla
CAACATCTGATTTGGTTGGGGTTTTTTTGTAAAGGACAGGAACCTGGATTTTGAACTTCCTGGCTACGATGGGAAACACCAGTCGAATATTCTGCAGTATTTTAATCCCTCTGGTCCTTTGCCTTAAAAATAGCACTGCTGGCTTATTTATATGACCTCATTGACCTTTCATCAGAAAATTCCCACAATCTCTAGAACTGCACACGTTAAACTGCGCCGATCCATTAATTACCCGTATCCCAAATGGACATTGATTTGGCATCGATTTTATTATTGGCCATAGGGAGCCATTCATCATTTTATTCCATGTGTTGGATTTTATTCCCTCAGCATTCAGAGCCGAGGCAAAAATACTGTGACTCTAAGACTTCTGTATGGCAAGCTAAAGGCAATATCCAAAGCATGTATTATTGAAAGTGACACCTCGCTAACAATATCATCATTATTCACTCATGCGCATTACTTTTGTTTGGTTGAGCAGTATTCCAGCTTCAGCCCTGCTGGAGGAGATACAGCCCATGATCTCCCTCTGAGGCATCACATTCTGACATCCAGAGAGCTAATATGACAGCATATTACCACTGCAGCCCAGCTTACCAATAACCTTGCTGGAGTATAAGACTCTGTTCTGCTACAGTGAGTGGTCACAGGCCTGTCCTCTCTCACTGTTCGGCTATTGTTGTCATAGCTTTGGACAAGGTGTTTTTTTAACCTTCCGAGCCGCTGAATGTGATCTTCAGCAGTTGTTATTTCCATGCTAACAATATGCATTGTGAATGTGGAGCTGGAGGTGCAGCAATAATAAATCATTTTCTCCCATGTCCTCAAGTGCAAAGCCATTAAAACAGGTTCCTTTGATAAGCCTAATGACCAATAAGTCGAAGGGAAATTGAAAACATATTATTTTCACCTCGTGTTTGTTGTTCATTTGCAAGCTGCTTAATTGAGGGCACAGGTTGTTTGCTCCGGCTAAACTCGCCAAACTATTGTTGGCACACACAAACACACACATACTTAAACATGTTAATGTGGCGATTCACAGAAGATAAATCTGACCCCTGACACAGCGCTATAGACTGACACAGGCGAACCAATCCCAAGATTCACGGCACCACACAGTCATTATTCTGCTCCTCTTCAGCATCTGTCAATACAGGAGAGATGATGCTTTGGTTCGTAATTAGTGCAGGTATTAGGTGCAACAATTATAGTTCAAGATGTTCAGTCAAGAGACTCCACCATCGACAGATGGCATCAATAAGCTCTTGGGTGGTATGCTGGATGTTTGATTTTTAACAATTAGTAGATGCAGTTTAACAAAAAGCAGTGTAACAGAGTCGTTTAATAGTTTTCTTTTACACAGCTTCTCTCTGGTCAATATCTAATCCACACAAGTAGAGAAAAGGGAAACATATTCAACAGCTTTCAGCTTCAGGGCAAGATCATTAGCACAGAGTTACACTGCATACAAAATGTTTCAAGTGAAATAATTCACATCAGTTTAGACACATTTGATCTAATGAGTAAATTTGATTTATTAAATGTCATGAACAACTTTTGCAACATGATTCGTACAAAATTTTACGAAACTTGACACTTAACGGGTGCCATTTTTAACAGGTGACAGTGGCAGCCAGACACGTTTTTAATGTTGTGAAACGGTTTTACATTTTGGCACCAAAACAACTGGCTGAAGGTTAGACACCAAGACCATTTCCATGAGGTTAGGGAAAAAAAGAACATGGTTAGGTTTAAAACTACTTCTCAACATAACTGCCAACCATGGAACAAGACAGTCTGTCTTCTGGTTGAAAGTCCTGTGTTTGTTTTATAACAACAATACTGTGTGTAATGTACTTAAAGAGTTCAAATATCTGACTTTTTAAAGGCCAGGCCTTGTATTGGTTCTTGAGGACATTATCAAGAGAAACTGTTTTGTAACTGAGGAATCCCAGGTTTTACATATAAAATAGCCAACATGTTTTTCTAACGCATGATGCCTTAAAGGTGAATGGCCCACCAGACATTTGAAGTCATCGACCCAAATCACAGAAAGAGGCTACAGGCGTGAAGAGAGTCTATTCTTTAGATGGATCTTATGTTTCCAAATAGCATCATAGTGTTGAGTGTACTTTACTTGTAGCAGGAAATGTTGAACCAAGAGCAAAATATGAAAAAAAATCTCTCAGTGAGGAAGCACTCCGGAGAGTGAAAGGCCGACTCGATAGATGTTTTCCCTTTGTTGCACTCTTGGTATCTCTTTGCTCTTAAGCAATCCCACTGCAGGGTTAGTAAACATGAGTGCTGCTCACTTATGTCAAGTTACATCATTTCTACTTCACTACTATTTGGGGAGATATTGGAGCATGTCCCAGCATGCCCTTGGTGCCGGAAACACAGCACAAAGTCACCCGTCTGTAAAATGGCTAGCACACAGAAATTAACAGACTGGAGAATATTGGGAGTGCATGTCTTTGCATTGAGGTTTTTACGATAACAGAAGTTTAAACTTCAATGTAATGTTTGTGTAAAAAAAGATACATGATACTTCTTTCAATACCACAGAAAAAAGAAAAGAAAAAAGTTCTAGTCAACTATCTATTTATCTAGTACTTGAACAGCCTTAAAGACAGAATAGACTGTTTGTCAGTACCAGTTATCACAACACATACGACCATCTAAAAATAGCACACGCTATTATACATACAAGTAAGGTTTATGGTTGTAAAAAATTTTCAAAACAAAGTTTTGGTGAATTTAGACTTTAACAGTGAGCCACAGAAGTAATGTAGAAAACATAAGTTGGCTAAAAAAAGAAGTTACATTAAAAAAAATGTAAGTTACGTTAAAAAAATTTAAGTTACGTTGTAAAAAAAAGTTATCTAAAAAACGGAAGTTACATAAAAAAAAACGGAAGTTACGTGTAAAAAAAACAGAAGTTACGTTTAAAAAAATGTGATGTATAAACCATAAGCAGTGAAAGTTACATAAACTTACTTTGGTTTTCACATGGGACACGAACCCTGTTCTCCTGGGTGAAAGTTTGACATTTACATTACTACCATGTCAGCATGATGGGGGTCCAAAACTTGAATATGAGTCGTATTTTGCTGCCTGTACAAACGCCCTATATTGTCGCCAGTCTGAACAGCCACAGGTTGAAGCCAAGTTGTGCCCAAGTGGGATTGTAGATACTTTTTTTTTCTTTAACTTTGGTACTTTGTTTACTATCCGATATTTACTACTTTACTTATAAAATGACGTTTTCATCATCCGTCATCCTGGAACCTGAACTCATTTGATATTGATAGTCACCTCGGAGTCAATGGAAAAGGCAGACATCTATCATCTGCCCTTTGATAGCGCTGTGAAGTGGGACCTTGGGTGACAACAAGGTGTCAACTACTTTGTCAGCACATGATGGACAGATGAGAGTTCACCACCCGAGCACTCTTATGATAGATGAGTCGCCAGCTGCTGTAACACTGTCATGTCTCTTTTAGGACTAGTCCATCCATTCACAGCAAATCACACAGAACACATACAACCGTCCCCTCAGCGCCTTAACTTCCAAGGTCACACCCTGCCACCCCCCCCATTTAAACTCCCCAAGCTCAGTTTTACTCTTTGAGTCTGTGAGATAAAGAGATCATCACAGCGGGACGGCAGCCCCACTGCGCATGACGCCGGTAGTCTCATTATTCTAATTTTTTGTCATGCTGTGATTGGCACAGGGTCCAAATGAAATACTAATACAGACCATGTGTCAGTATGATGCTTTATATTGAAATTCATATTACACTTTCAAAGAGTGTGGCCCGTAACATCAGCGTTCAGCAAATTCCATTCGACACTATTGTACAGTAACTGAAACTGAAAGCATGTAATAGTGTCACATTTACTGTCACAAATTCCAGTTAGCACACACACTTTGACGGAAGTCATTTTTGTATAGGGTCAGAAAAAAAAATGGAAGAATAGTCCCTTCAAAAAGAAATGTGAAAGGAAAGATGTACGTTTTTATAGCTTGTGGTGCATTTCCATTATGGAGATAATCACGAAATTAGTGTAAATATTTACAAAAAATTAATGTGTCCCAGTTTGAGCATTACGTACCTTTTTTTGTACTGTATTCAATAGAATGTAGGTTGCAAAGAATTTACAAATAATTTCATTCTATTCTTATTACATTTTTCACAGTGTCAAAACCTTTTTTGTAATTTGTGATGCACGGTACTAGATTTTGAATAGCACTCCGTGGTGCGGTCCCTCGCTTCCTATCCTCTGCCTGGCTAAGGTTTTGCTCTCGCTAGGGCTGCAGCCTCCAGTGAATTATCAGGATTAATCAGGGTTTTTTGGTGATTTTTAGTAAAATACAGTGAATCACAATATCTGTAGTTTTGTGACAGCAGCTTGCACAGTTGTGACTCTATCACAAAACGTGTCCACAGACAGACAGACAGGCAGGTCCATAAACACCTGGCAAAGTACATAAAACTGCTTCTGTGGTAGTTCCTGCACACAGACCCACAAGGTAAATCCAAGGTGAAATGAAAAAAAGAAGAAAAATGGTACCAACCACATGCTGCGGCTGGTAATGACACTAAGTTGGCAGCACTGTAGGTGGAATTATTTTGGCCTGAAGTACGGATACCTACAGTCAGTGATGGACCCTTTTCACACAGTGTCACTCACATGTCCCTAAAGAAGTGCATTTTCAGCTCGTTCCCAGTCAAGTGAGTAAATGTGTCGTTACTCAACACCCTCACCGCCGCTTCTCTCTCCTTCACTGTCACCAGTTCTGACTCGCTGGGCCACACCCTCCTTTTTTTTTTTTACCATACTAGCAGCGCTCGATGACAAGCCATTTGTCAAAACAACATTTTTATTGCTATTACTCGCTCACATTATTCTCCAATTATAACTTCTATACTTGTGACATTTGCGCAGCCATTTATGCCTCAGCTTGAAATTAGCTGTTAACAAATCATCGGGCTCATAAAACTGCCGAACAGGGCTTGATGTGACTGAGCTTATGGCCTTTTATGGAACACAGCTATAAAAATGGACATATATTTTTTTATTATTGCTCCCCAGAGAGATATGGTGAATGTTTGATTCGCTGGATTCAGAAAAAGGTTTTCACCTTAATCTGGTGCTGAAGTTACCGCTCTGCATTGTTTATAACCTTGATTCTTGCTGACTAGTTTGACATTGGTGCGGTCTGGAAGCTCCAGCTGAACTTTACAAAGTCTGCTTTCAACCCGAGGAACAGACGAGCCCCGGGGTCAAACATTCAGACACACAGGCAGACACAAAAATATTCCTCCATGGATTCCAATGGGCCAAGCAATACCTGAATCCAGAGTTAGCATTGATTTTTTTTTTTCATCCTAAGTTTGAGCTCATGTGTTTCTCCCTCTCCTCCCATCCCATCTTATTTTAAACACAAGGTGAATCACTCACTAATACCCAAGACTAATCAAAATGGTATGAGACCGGCTTCAGCTCTGAAATGCAGAAAGACTTTGGGTCCCCTGTGTAGCTGAACTGCTCCATCTTAAGTCGCCTTTCCTGCCTTGGGTCAAAGGTTACAAGAGGAAATAAATTTGATGCAGAAAAATCACCCTGGGAACAAAACTCTGGAACCAAGAAATATAGTATATGTAACTTTAAAGCACTATTGTTGTGTATAATTTAAAGTTAAAAAAACGATATGATATAATTATTTTCATTATTTTAACCACAGAACATATCATGCTCATTGTAGCCGTACTTTCTACCTATATTTACTATAATTTATGACATCTCGTCTCACAACCTGCTATTTTAATTTGTCTCCTGATGTTTTATAAAATGTCGAAATAGTTATAGCTCATTCTGGAGCACCTTTGAAATGAATTTGACTTCATGGCGCGTATCCAAAGTAAAAGAGATGCCGTTGCCGTCTCCAGGCCCTGTGGATAAATTGGATACATTTTGTTACCCTCTTGACATTATAATTCCACATTCATTTAGATGAAAATGGCGTGCGGTCTAAATCTCGTAATTTGCCTTCCCACAAATGCTCTTAATTGCTTTGTTGCCAAGAGCATGAATGATAGTTTCTTCATAATCAACACATTTTATGTCTTTTTTTTAAGTCCCGTTGTGCTCCAAAATTTGTGAAAACACGCCGTCTTTTCAGTTCAAGTATTTTTTAAACATTGAGATCCAGACAGTGGGGAAATATGAGCGGTTTGGAGAGGAGACAGCTACTGTTGCTTCTAACAAACAATTAAAATTTGCTTTATCGGCTGATATACGTTCAGTCTGTGCTCACTGCCGATGCACGTTGATGCTGTGTGCCAAAAGCTACTGTAGCATGCGACACAATAAAATCTACAAAATCTCTCATATGTGGTTAACCTTTTATTTTTACTCTTTGAGCCGAGGCAAATTACATAATTCAAAAAATACCTTTTTTTGGTATCAGTGGATTCCGACGTGTCTTCACGTGCCAATTTGCTTTGTTTGGAGCACGAGATGAATTGGGACAGCAGGCTCGCCTTTGGGAGAACAATTTGTTTGCTTGTTAGCTTTAAGATCCTGTTTTATTTAGATGCACAAATCTGGCAGTGGCATGAACTCCAACTCAGTGCCTCTGGGAGGAGGGGCAGAAGCCAAGTCAAGCTTTTCCAATCAGCACACACACACACACAAGCCATGAAAAAAAGTATAATTTGTTCTTTTTATTACTTTGTGATTCCACCGAGCTGAAATATCTCCAGCTTCCTGTCTGCTTTGTGACAAAATGGCTACATAGATTTTCTAAATGTGTTTGTGTATTATTGTCTGGCAGTCTAAAGACAGCTTGCGTGAACTTCATGCCATTTAAATTGTTATTCATTTAATCCTGCAAAGTCTCAAAGAAATCTAGTCCGGTCCCGGCTATAAGTGCCGGCTGCAGTAATTGCTGTGAGTGTTTTGTCCCCCTGCAGTTTAAATGAAAGGTGTGTTTCACTCTATCACCAAAACAAAAAATAGCCCCTGAGAAGGCAGGTAGGTGTGTTTTGACTGCAAAACGTCCATGGAAGAAGATTCATGTTTGTGGGTGATAAATAACCCAATTAGAGAGCCTTCGATTCAAATTGAATTGTTAAAAATCTATAGTTTAAGTGGAAAGCACAGCACAATCTAAGATTCCACACTTAAACACATTCAGAGGTGTATGATGGAGTCTATATAGTCAGCGCCTCATTATAGGATAAGCACAGACATGCCAGCTGTACGTTATGTGCCTGCAGAAGAAAGAAAGCATCTATAAATATTTTCTTTGGAGCTGGTGGAGACCAAACCAGAGCTAAACGTCGGCTTAATATTGGATTTATTTTTATGTAACTACAAACCTCCAACTCCACGTTATCTCCTGATTATATAATCAGAAAATAAGGATAAGTAAATATTTATTCATGTGAGTTTTAATACCAACTCGGAGTCCAAATTCCAGAGTTTGTTTTGCTGTCAAATTCCCAGCAGTTACGAAGCAGACACTTCATTAGTTTATGTATGTTTCTAAGTGCTCTGCTACAGAGTAATTCAGTTGGTACAGATGGAAAAAAAAGTGGATTATCCATTATTATTATTATATATGATTATTATATGTCAAGATCCGTAGGAAATAAATCGACAGTTGTGTTGGTTGATTACCTTTTGTTTTGATATCAAGTAAAGCCTCATGGCTCTTAAATTGTATTGTGATTTCAGAAAATGTTTTTATATATTTATATATTTAATTATAGCCGATAAATAGAGCGGACAATATAAAGCCAAACTGCTTTTATTGATTTAAAAAATCAAAAAAACATGTACACACTCCTGATACAGCAGGTGGCAGTATGCACCTTCAAAGCTGGTTTGCCAATAATCAGAGAGTAGAAGAAGAACGAGCAGAGAATGATGACTACACCACCACAACAAATCTTATCAGCAGTAAGTCTATAAAAGCTATTATTTTTTTGACTGAGTGTTTAAAACATGAACATGATTTGACAGATTATGTTGAAACATTTAATTTGAATTTTTCGCCGGTGTGCTTGGAGATTTCTGATGCGCTTTATTAGAAAAACAAACATTTGAAGAGTCACAGCTGCTGTTGATTTTTGTGATGTCAGTTGGATTTGGCTACGTCAAAGCTATGAATAATAAATCATTTATCTTAATCTTTCTCACTCTCAGGTGTGCATAAACTACAGATAACCCCCAACGTAAAATTTATTTGAATAATATTTAACATTGTTATATATTATTAGACATTAAAAAAAACCCATTGTCACACAATTCTATAAATGATGACTGAGAAACTCAAGTATAAAAAGGAATGAAAAATAGCTAAATAAACATAATTACTGTTCAGTTTCAGTCGATTGCTGACTATTTAAAAGTCTGCATTATATATTGTGTAAAAAAAGTTACTGTACATACACTGTAGGCTTATATCGGCCGACAATATCTGTCAATGGATATATATAATTCGGGCTACATTATTAACTTCTCTTTAAAATACAAGAGTTTGAAATTAGTTATTTTATCAGTATCAGCTATGAGAAACAGGTAACTATCTGTATTGGCTGAAAAACAACCAAATAATGCAACCCTAGAAGTGATATATGTTACACAAAATCAAGCCTCTCGAATGCTGAAGCAAACTTGTCTAAGTGTAAAATAAATCACAATATGTAGGAGTCTGTGTGAGAGGGAGGCCACAGTCACATCTGCTCCTTCTTCTGTATTTCTGCTTATGTGTGCGAGTTTATAAATCAGCTGCCTTTCTCTCTTGGGAGCTTTATATAGATTCTATTTATCAAATGATGTGGGTGTGTCGATGTGGGACAGTGTGTGTGTGTGTGTGTGTGTGTTGCGGGGCAGAGTGTTTGATTTTGTTTCAGGAAACAGACTTTTGTGTCTGGCTCCAAAATAATACTCTGTATGTGTCAACTGTACTCGTGTCAGCCTCTTATGAATGTAACAGTGAATTTGAGTGATTCCTGGTTTTGCTTGGCTCATCCTCAAGGATCCATCAGAGCCCACTTTTTTTTAAAAAAACACTCAGTGGCTTATTATTGAGCACTTTGAAGAATGTGTACTGTAGGGATGCATACACATTGCCCTTCAGATCATACATTAAATAGCCAGCACAGTGTTTCAGCTCGTGCCAACGCCCTCTGGCTGCGCACTGGGGTGTTGCAGCCTCAAAAGGTTTCAGTCCACAGCTTTTTTTTTTCCTCCCTGAAGCTCGCCTTTCATGTCACTACAGTACTTGTATGTGCAGACGCAGCCAACCTCTTCCTCATGACGCCACCGAGGCTGGGCTCAGAGGGCTCCGATCATAATATTTAACACACCCACCCTGGATGAACACTTGGAAGGAAGACAAGGCGGTGTAAAGGGAGAGGAGGGGGGACAAATGACAAGCAGGATCTCTGCACCTGCCAGCCAGTCTCTGATTTGACTTCAACGAGGCTTGCAGACAGCAGGAGCGGGACAGCATCCAAGCATCTCCGCGGATCACCTGTTATTTTATGGAATTTTCCACTTTTTTAAAAATTATCAGTTCATCCTAAATAAAAGGAAGGCGGCATTTTTTTGTGGACTATATACATCTCCTGCTACTTTTTTCCCCCCAGTTATGACACATTTGACATCTCACTTCGTGCTGGAAGCATTTCAACGAAGCAGATTTGAGGAAGAATATCGGTGCTTTTAACAGGACCCCCCTTCCTCCTCCTCCTCCTCCTCCTCCTTCTTCTCTTCCTGTTACCTCTTCTTAACGATTTATTTAGTGGTCCGTCCTCCTGACACTGTATCCTGCTCAACAAGGCAATGAATGAAGAGCACTTCTGTTTGAGCCGCTGCCAGTGAAGTGTCCAGAGATCACAATGTGTCCACCTGTCCGTCTGGGAATGAAGAATTTTGGACTATTGTAAGAAAAAATAAAGACTGAGCACACCATGGAGTTGTTAACATAGGCTGACACGCATATTATGTATGCAATGGTCACAGTAAATCTTCAAGCTGCTTTGTCATCGCATAACAGTGTTGGACATCAATGTCGGTGCCGTAAGGTGCGCTGCGCTTAAAGCTCACTCCGCGTAAAGAAAAAGAAAAAAATACATATATGAAGATGATATTGTTTCGCAAATTCAGAGTGTTGATACTTATGGTGTTTTTGGTAGCGTGCACCATGCACATTATGATAGACTTGTTACCGAAACTGGAGAAGCGTGCAGCGGGAGCGGACAGCGGGGACGGCGGCTGTCAGTGCGCTCACCACCCGGGCGGGGAGTCGCAGGGCTGGGGGAAGCAGCGCGCCAGGTCGGCGGCTGAAGCGGGCTGGCCTAACAAGCACACGCTGAGAATCCTGCAGGATTTCAGCAACGAGCCGAGCTCTAACCTCACGTCTCACTCCCTGGAGAAGATCACAGCGGCGGCGGCAGCAGCAGCAGCCGCCGCCGGGGACAGAGCGGAGTCCGGGAGGAGGATGAGACCGTCCGCGGGGAAGGCGGAGGACCATAAGCCGCTCATCGGGGACGCGAGCGGGGGTCGGACCGTCCCTGCCCACAGTGTCTCCCGGCTGTCTGCTCTCTTTGAGCATCCTTTATACAAGGTTGACCTTCCTACCCTCACGGACGATGACACTTTGTTTAACGTCAACACTGACATCAGGTTTTATCCCAGAGCAACAGGGAACCAAGGCTGGTAAGCTGATGTTCAACTTAAAGGGTTACAAGTGGGACAGACTGCTTTAAACATGTTTGACTGTTGATGAGCTGCAAGTAAGGGACCACAAGTAGGCTCCCATCAAGATGCATAAGTGATCTGATCTGTGCAGTGAAGGAGTTCTCTTGTGCTTTCTAATGTTGGTCCAATTTGCACCCAATTTGCATAATGTCCATGCAGGCCATGAGGCATCTGCCTGTGCACATTCTGTATCTGTCCATCTGTCTGTCTGCTCAGATATCATCACATCAAGACAGACAGCTTCTTTCATCCATCCAGTCAGTTTTCTCTGCCTGCACTATAATGTCCACTCATGCAGCTGCTGCACCCACCCATCCCTCCTATTGTCATGCCATCTTAGGCACGCAACTTATGACTTACAATGCTGCTTGTCTATATATATGAAACCTACCAATTTTAGCCCTGTAACAGCAACAGAAATGTACAGAATCAAGTTATTTGTGCCTCTTCCTCATTCTTCCTATACATCAGATACTGTAACCATCAATTACATTGACTTAAAAATAATCTGCATGCACCACACCTTCTTGTTAAAGCTCCTCTCCTCTCCCTGTTTTTTTAGGCACAATGAGGAGGGGAACGAGGAGGAGGAGGAGTTCTCTCCAACGGGAGAGGTGACGGCAGAGTCCTACCCCAACTGGTTACGTTTCCACATCGGCATCAACCGCTACGAGCTGTACTCCAGACACAGCCTGGTGCTGGATGCTCTGCTGAAGGACCTGGTCGCACAGAGGATCACCAGCGTGGGTGAGTCAGTCAGTCAGTCAGGAGGAGCTGAGGTGAAGGGCTGCCCGGACAACTCATCCACTAATTGACAGATCTGTCAAATGAGAGTTTCTCCACAGGGAATCATGTAAAAGCACCACTTTAGATTTTGTGTTTTACCATAAATGTGCTTATACGTTTCTTGGAAATCATTTAGAGTGAAAAAAGCATTTAAAAAATGGCTGAAATATTATAAGACTGGTGGTTAGTTGACTAAGAGAGGGCAGCCCTACCAAGGTTTCTGTGTCTGTATGTATGTTTATGTATATGTAGGTTACAGGCGGAAGTATTGGGCCAATATTGATCATCTCTCACATATAGGCCGCATGTACAGCATCAACAAGATGGAGGTTTAGCTGAACACTAAAATTGAGAAGCATCAATCAGTGAAATGTTATTTCATTTTTATTCTGGTAATTTGTGAGCTAAATAACTGCTAGCCTACCTAAAATATTCTCATTACATTATTGTGTTTCACTGGAAAGTTCGGAGGCTTTCTGAGTCAAACTCTGTGGTGTAAATGTGATAAAAAAGCAATAGAATTCAAAATAAACCTCGTCTTAGGGGCTGTATCAGTCATCAGAACCCCTCAGCAGAGTGATTTGTATCCACCTGACTTCCTGTGAATCACAGCATGCTGGTTCCTGTGTGTGCAGTGTGCGCATGTGTGCGAGAAGGAAGCCACAATCA
>CAFUXE010000474.1:699966-713798 GCA_903364295.1 Serranus cabrilla
ACACTTTGCTTTTAAACTGGATGATTAATAAGTGCAAATTCCATGCGGGTGAACTTGAGTATCAAGACAAGCTTTGAGAAACGCTGCTCTGGAAAAAAATAGGAAAGTTAAAGCATGTCAAGACGCAAAAAAAGTGCCATTAAAAGTGAGTCTGACAGCTCTACTCTGACATAATTTCACATGTTTTTACTATAAAAGACAACCTATAAATGAATTATTTAAGTTTTTAACTCCTTATTATACTGAAGCCATGTTGGCAGAAGTCTGTTTGCTCAAGTGCTGAACTTGAGTCTTTTCTTTTCATGTCACTTTCTACTGCCACTCCACGACATTTCAGACAGAAATATTCAACTTTTTACTGCACGACATTCATCTGACAGCTTTAGTTGTTTTACAAATTAAGATTTTTGCACAGAAATTAAGTGAAGAGTTTGAGTTTTTCATGCAAAACTGGTGCATAAATGGTTCCAACTAATGAGTTTTTACAACCAAACATTTAATTTTCTGTGTCTGTGCACATCAACTTTGGTATCTGGAGTGTCCCCCAACCTCAGTTATTAGCAGGCTGCCGAAATCAGAAAATTCAAGAAACATTTCCGGTTTGGCTCCACTTTTTTAAGGTGCACCATATTTTTCACAAGCCAATCAAAGCAGAACAGGCTTATTCAGGAGGGGGAGGGGCTTAAATAGGAAGAGGATTTTCAGATAAAGGGTGAATAAAGGAATATTATTACAGAACTAATGAGAAAAAAACCTGCACCCTGTCTCAGTGTTAAAATCCTTTATGATCTTTGCTATAGTGGCTTCATACAAACTGTACAATGAATAGAGAAATATCCTCCACTGGTGCATGTTGTTATCTCTTTGTGCATCAGTGTGTATTTTTTTAAAAAAAGTCATGGTATCTCTTATTGATGCTGTCCCCACTGTTATGAGTCCCTGGCAGGCGGCTCACAGTAATTCATCATTCATGCTACACATCTCAGTGTGTCTTTAGTCCCAACTGTTCATAATATATAAACCATCAATCTGCGTCCAGACACACCTAGAAAAAAGCAGTCTGTCTCCTGAAAATGAAAGCCAGTGCAGTGTGTGTGTGTGTGTGAGTGTCAGGGAGCATGCATTACAGCTTTTGTGCCCCATAATTGGTGCACACACTTACCACCTATGTGTCTCACTACAATTACAGAACAGAGACAGCATTAGAAAGTTCCCCTGCTCAGCGTTTTCCGCCGTGCCCCCCTCCTCCTCCTGCGTCTGTCTCTCTGCGGCCTTTTGTTCAGTCTTCAGCCGGACTCATAAATCATACGCACAGGGCCGTGAGGTGGCACAGGTGAGAGCAGGGTGGATTTATCATCACGGCATGGGATTAAGGGGAATCTGATTGTGGTGGGCGAGGCCTGGAGCGGAGCTGAGCGACCAGAGAACAGGAACGGTTTAGAGAAGACATCGATTCATTTGGAGGAACAGAGCAAGAGATGGACGGATAGATCAGCAGAGACACATACATCCGTGTGCAGATAGTGAGACAGATGGCCTTTAGGAGAATCAGAAGAATTTCTTGTTGAAGTTTACTGTTGTTCAAGTTCTGTTTGATTGCATGTCAGCACAGATACAATCCACAGAAACAATCAGCTGAGCTTTGCTGGGGTTTTCCACAGGGGATTACCTTTCGTACTTTCCAATTAGAAACAAAATTTTCTAAACGTCCGGCACAGAGCAGAGAATTGAGGTCAGCTCCTCAAGGATTGTGGCTTACGGGTTCAAGGTCACAGCATTAAACGTAGTCCAGTTGTTCGCAATCTCTCAAAGGTTTTAGGCTCGCTGTATAGCTGTACCAAGTTTAAAGATTACTCCGGGACACTATCTGCTTGACCTGGCTGCAGCAAATCTGGCACATGTAGGCCTAATGCTCTCAGTGCATTCTTTAGCTTTTAATTTCCCTCAGTATCCTCCGTCATGAAGAAGAGCCGCTGACCTGAGGTTATGTAGGTTGTGCTCTGTGCAACAGTGGATGTAAAACACAAAAGTGTTTTTGGAAATGAGTCACGGTAAACGGGGAGGCTCGCCAGCGGTGAATAAAGCAAAGTCAGACGGAGCATAACAGAGAAATTAGGAATAAAAAAAAGATCACATATTCAAACAAGGAGGAGGAAAACCGAGAGAGGCGATGAACACAAAAGACAGTTCTGTGTAGAGGGCATCCAGCTACTCAGCCAGCAAGCCATTCAGCGAGTGGGTCCACTACAGGGGGCTTATGTTGATATTGGGGTTAGGCAGAAGCGCCGTGTTGTGTAATATGCTCAAGTTAATGCGCTGTAATAAATGGGCAAATCCCCCGAAAGCCTGTCCATTATGACAGAAACACAAGGCATTTAGACAGGCCCGGCGGTCCCTTTGTTTGAGTCGGAGACGGACAGGAAGCTCACAGTGATTCTCCGTCAGCCTCTGGGAGACGTCGTGGACATGACTGATAGTCGGAGACATGTGCCCTGCTCCTCTCCCGGGGTGCAGGAGGTCAGTTTGGTGGGAGTGAGAGGAGAAGTGGTTATGGAGAGACGAAACGTGCACAAGCAAAGTCCTGACAGCGTGTACAGAGAAGCATCTGGTCGGAATCAGGTGTGTTATAGGCACACGGATGGAGATGTACAAGTAATTCTTTAGTAGATTCTGAAAGGATTTCAGAAAAAAAGCTGGGCGAAAAGGCCAAAATCCAGCCCTTTATCCATAATTTACCATTACGATATATAGCAGGATATAGCATGTTTTCTAGTAATCCAATAAGCAAAGAGTCTATATGATATAACAACATGATAAAGCCTATTTTTGTCTGCTTTATGATAGAAAAACAGCACCTCTGTGGTCTCCCTCCTACATGCATGGATCAGAACATAAAGCGCCGTCCAAAAGACATAAATATCCATGAAACGCAGCTCAGTAGCTGTTCTTTTTTTACATTGCAATAGAAACAATATATGATAGATATAAAAATGTCTACATATTAGTGTCAGTATATATCTTTAGAGGCTATAAATCTTCAGCCCTATTTCAGATGGTTACTGCACTATAATAATGTACTGCTCAGTTATAGTTTCCAGTTATTCTTTCATTGTGTTTTTAGTCTTTTTTTTATCAAAGCATCACATGTTGTTCTGCAGTTGAATAGCTATAACTGAGGTTTTAATTATCAGAGCAAAGGTCCAGAAAGAGAAATTGTGCAATGGCTTAAAATCTTTGGCACAATACAGCCAGCCCCCAGCAGAAAGTCTTGGCATGCTTCGAAACCCTGATCTGAATATTGAATCTCACTAAAGCTGCCTTTTATCACCTTAGAAATATTGTAAAAGTTCAGCTGTTTCTCTTCCAGGCAGATACCAGGAGACTCTACCATGTTCTTTTTTCACTAGCAGGCTTGATTATTGCAATGCTCTGCTTTCAGGTCTACCTAAATAAAAGAAACCACAAGTAAGCGTTCAGAATGCAGCAGCACGTATTCTGACCAAGATCAGAAGGAGAGCACACGTCTCCCCTGACCTGAAGTCCCTCCACTGGATGCCTGTCAGTTTTAGAAGAAGAGGTTTTAAGATGCTTTTATCTGTGGTTGAATCACTGAATACTTGTCTAGTCAGACATGCTCTCAATGTTTCCAGCTCTGGAATCGCCTTCCATAATAAGAGCTCAGGGCATCATCATCTGCAAAGAAATGACCTTAAGACTTACATTTTCAGCGTAACATTCTCTTTTATATAAATTCTTTTAAAAATATATCCTAAACTTTCCTAAATTATGATTCCCTGTGTTACGCTTATTTCCAAAGTATTGCTGTATTTTGATTGTAATGAAACCTGGATTGCAATTTTGCACAAAAGACAATATCAAAATAAAGTTCAACTGTTTTTTTTATAATAGAATTTTCATATTTTTCCACGTTTATTATAACTTGATCATTTTCTTACAGGCCAGGTCTTGATTAAATAACAAACAGATGGGTATTACTAAATGAGAATAATATAAAAAAATGTATGCAAAAAAGAAAAACTAAAGAAAAATACTTGAATTAGAATAAGAGAGAAATAAATTAAAAATAAGAGGGGTTGGAGGGTTGCACCGATGTATGTATGTGTAGAGGTTCCTCTGGAGATTTCCTGTCCGTTGTGCCTCTACCTCTTAGAATGAAGTCACTTAAATCATTTGTCCAGTGATTTATAGCTGCTTGTATTTCCTTTGTTATTTTGGCATCGAGGCTTTTCACTCACAAGTACTTTAAAGATATTCTATACGATCATATTACTGATAGGGTTTGTTTCCAATGAAAAAGTATAAGATTAGATGAGATAAATCTTTATTTTCTGTTCACATTTTTCTTGAAGCACAAAAGAAAACAGCGTAATTTTCTTGTTAGGAAATTCTCAATACTCAAGTCTCAGTTTGTTCCTAAGACCTGCATGCTGAAAGAGCACCCCACAAATAGTCCACATTTCAGTTTCATCCTTCCATCAGACGCAGAACTAGTCGTCAGCAGATGCTTTTCACACCACTTCCATCTCTCAGTCACACCCGGCTCCTAACTACCACAATTGCACTTTAATTGTACAGTGTCTGGCAAATTGGTCAGCAGATGTGATAGCTCTATAATGCAGTCATGCAAAATTGCATCCTCCAAATTGGCAAATAATGAAACAGCTGTGCATGTGTGCGGGTGTATCTCTGTGTCTGTGTGTTTGTGCTTCAAATACTCATCTAACGTCTCGATTGTTTCTCTCTCAGCCATGAAATCCGGCGGCACCCAGCTGAAGTTGATCATGACTTTCCAGAACTACGGACAGGCTCTGTTCAAGCCCATGAAGTAAGTAGCACACAGATCCACCACAGCGTCTGGGCAGATGTTATCATTGTTAGAGTGCCCGTCTCATGGCAGTTTCTCTGATTTAAACACGTTCCTCAGATTTCAGCAAATCTGCATTTCCCCCCCTTAAAATAACTAACATCAAAAATCTGTTTGATTCCCTCGGTTTGATGCGCCCACTTGTAATGCATATGTTTCGAGAGGGCTACAGGAAATCTCATCTGAATATGTGCCAAGCGCTCCCGCTGCATCTTTTGGTGCGTTTGGATACACAGCTCTCCCCTCTGTGTGATCTTTTTCTGTCTGCTTTTTAATTAACATCAACAGGCTTATGTGTTAATTAAAAAGAGCATTGAGCCATCGTCGGGACGTCTTTGGGGAGGCATGTATGCTCGCGAAGGCGCGTGGCGCATGAAAAAAAAGAAATACCCTGCTTCTCAGCTGTCTGAGTTTTGCCCGATGAATTCCCATGCTGACGCAGATAAACAGTGTCCAGGCCAACTGGGCTGCGATCAGAAGTAATTGCTCAGGAGCCTGGTTTGATTGCTATGAAATGCAGAATGGGTTTCTACATGAGTGCCTCAGTGGAGAGTATTAGATTCTGGGAGAGAGACGGGCAGAGTGGGTGTTTGTGTGTGTTTTTCTTGCTGAACTGGTGATTGATACTTGCGAAAGCTCAGAGTGTCACATTTTGACAACCCGCGCAGGTATAGTTTGTGATTATTGTTTATTTCAAGTGAGCCAGGCCCATTACAATCCCAGCCAAAGCCACATTAGCGGGAGGATAAGGAGTCCAGGCCTGTGGGTTCAACATCAGCTTGAAAATGAACGATGAAATGTTGCTGCTGAATAGCTTTCCACTGTCACAGGCTGGTGGCAAGGCAGCAAACGTGTTTTGATACCCATACCTGAAGTAGCACAATCGTATATCACATATTCTGTTAGGTCTCCTATATATGAAATAGATATTTCATGGCAAAAGTGGTTAAATGGACAATATTGGGACACGGCCCAATGAATAGAAGAAGTGCAAAATAAAGCCAGAGCAGAATGGGAGAGGATACACCTGAACTCAAGTCATGTCTCAATGCAAACTCAATCAAACAGCAATACAATCCCACACCTCCTCAACATGTGTGAACAAACACACAGTAGATATCTTGATGCATTGAGGAATTATAGAACTACAAACACAGTAAGTGTGAAATCTGAAATGGAAAAATTGGCAAAATCAGTGTTTTATTTCCAACAAGATCTCCAACCAAAATGACAGAATAGACTGTTTGTCAATACCTCTCATAACGACACATATGCCCCTGTCAGCACACTGTTAGCTTTTGTACCGGTACTCCTGCCTGACTGACTGGATAAATAAGATAATAAATCTGAACTATCCCTTTAATAACCACACAATGTTTTTTGTGCAGCAGTAAAAGTTTGGAGTTGCATGTGAGTCATTTTTTGCATCCTAACTTGGCATTTCATTTCAAGGTCAATCACTGGCTGAATTATGAGAACATTGTTTACAAAATTAGCCGCAGAGAATATGGTCCAAACAATGGCAATCTGCGCATCTATTGTCGCTTTCATACACGCAAACCTTTGAAGTCAACAACAGCACCCAGCAGGCATCAATGGCATAGTCGTATCTGACAAGAGCAGAGATTACCCCGTGTGTGTGTGCGTGTGTGTGTGTTGAATAGATATTTGACTGGACGAGGCATTCGGGTGCTGCTTCCAGGCAACGTGGACAATATGTGCTCATCATGCATGAGTCCTGTGTGATAGCAGGACGCGTCAAAGAGGGAGGAGAGCGTCGTGAGGTGGGGTCAGGCCGTTGCTCTGAGCATCATGTGATATTAACGGTATCAGGGGAAAGTCGTACATCATCAGCAGTCATGCAGTGTGTCTGGTTATATGCACATATGTTGGTTTCCTTCTGCTTTGTCAAGCAGAGCTCGGATAATGAGTCCCACAGGAGTGACGGTTAAGGCAAGGCATGCATGAGAATACCTACATGTCTTTATGTATTTATATATGTGTTTAGATCAAAATACGTAGACTGCTTTTCACTTTTATATCCGAGCGTAAGAATAGTACGACTGTTTTTGAATTTCCTTTCGCTGATTGAAAGATTGAAGCCTCAGGTTCAGAGTTATGAGAATCTAAAAGTAAATGATTGAACTGAACGTGTTCTCAGTTTCATTTTAAAACTTTTATGATGTTGTTAACTTAGACGCAGGGCTGGATATATAACACTCCCTCTCTAATAAAAATGTAAAAGAAAAGTGCTCCTTTCTTACAGTAGATATGTGAAACAGACTTTCTCAGTTCCTGTCAGAAACTCTTTTGACAGTAATTACATGTCAGGTTCTGAATTATATGCTACAGATTCCCGCAGCTCTTTATTTAGCCTGTCATATTTTATTCAAGCTCCTTGCTTTGACTGCCACAATCATCTGTCTCCAGTGTTTACAGATATTATACAAAAGTCCTCAGAGCGGAAATAGAAAAATATCAGCATTTTATGAGAGAGCTAATGTAGAAAGATAACCTTTGTTCTACTTTTGTGAACACACATCACAAAGTTTTGTTGTTTCTATCGTGGCATTGATGTGTCCCACTTTTATTTTAGGATCTGTGGTGCATTCTGGGTACAGTAGTTCAGAGCGTTGCTGTGTTGCATTGTTTTTTCTTCACCTGTCCCATTGTGCAGCATCAAGTGGTGCTTCAAAGAGGCTTTGATGTTTCAGGCCTCCTTTGAGCCGAATGCAAATCTGTACACTGGCATGGGCCAGGAGACTGCACAAGCTGACAGCTTGCCAGACACCTCCACACGATGTTTCCTCTGCACAGCTCTGGGAAAAAAGTTTGGAGCGCCGTTTTATCTGTCTGACAAACTCTATGATTGTGTTTGGTGATTTAAAGCGGGTGCCCACAACGGGGTAGAAAGATGCTCGTTTAGTTTTTCAAACTGCAATTTGGTTAAATGTTTTAGGTCACGACGGCTTGTTTTCCCTCCACAAGAAAGGATCTCGTCTGATTTCTGTGCCAGCCAAATGTTTGTGATCCTCCCAAGATTTTTAACGTGACAAACAAATGTACGAACATAGCTCTTTAGATGTTGATACTGCAACTTTGGTAGATTCATGCAAAACTGCAGGTAAGCCAAGTGGCAACCTCAGGGCCTGAACAGTGAAGCTGTATTCTTTCTAACAGTCAGCAGAGTGTGAAGTCAAAATGAGTCAGATTGTGTAGAAGTCTATGAAAAAATGATCCTAGTTCTCTCTTGATTTATGACCCCAGTAAGCATTTTTCTAATTAGTTTATGGTCTCAGTCGGTAGTTTGAAGTCTTTTTATTTACAGTGTTGTATTCATTCTGTAAGTTATGGTCTCATTTAGAGTAAAATGGGCCATAAATTAGAGCATGCTTTGAGACGTGGCTACCATGGTGGTTTTCAACCAGTTTACAGCATGTTTTGAGTTCATGAAAGTAAATTTTGGTCAACTAAAATGGTCTTGTTCAGCATTTAGTCTTGCTAAAAGAGACTCTAAGTAGTGTGCTGTTTATTTGGAATTACAGATGCATCTCACTTCACCAAGCTAGCTAGTTAGTGCTAGCAATAGTTGAACTCCAATATGGTCACTTCTGGCTCCAAAGAACCAAGAATCACCCGTGATAAACACTAATCACAATGCCTTGACTTCCTAGAAATAAAAACAACAGCAAACATGAATACAAAATAGATTCAATTCAAACTAGAGATGATGAGTAAAAGGGTCGAAGGCTGCAGAGGATGGAGAGGAATGAAGTGGCATGTGAAAAGAGAGAGGCTTGGTTGTTGGAAGGCAGATGAGAGGCAGGGATAGACCAGAGGGTAGGGGAGCAGCTAGTACTGCCAACCTGTCAAGAAACTGGGTCTTCCAGCTGGAGCCAGGTTACAAGCTGAGCGGAGACCCTCCATCGCCAGGCCTCCGTGTCTGTCTGGCCCGAGTCCCCGGTGCCCCATCCGACCAATCCGCTGCCAAGATCCTGGTTGTGGTGCATATACAGAACCACAATGTTCATGTCATGCTGATTGGATTTGTCAGACAGAGGGTGGAGGGATTGAAGGAGGAGGTGTAAGCCTCAGATATGCAAAGAAAGAATTAATTTTTCCATCACACGCTATTTGACAAGCCTGTTTCCACCCCCTTCACTTTGATTCTGTTGATAGTCAGAATGGTTTATGCATCATAAGAATAGCAGAAATGACTTTGATCGTCCCTGTTTGTTGTGTACTGTGAGCTGCTGCATCAACGCAAACGGTTCATTGCATGTAAACACATGTGCTGGAACATGTATATAGGGCACACATGCCCGTCCTTTAGCACCGTGGGGAATCGGGAGACTTCCTCATCTGCATGAAGCAGATCAGGTTTGACAAGCTTGGGCTCTTAGCGCCAGTAAAGCCAGTAGGGTTGGCCGTGAAGCCTCTTTGCTGCAACACCCAAGAGGCTGCTTGGTTTTTATCATCTGCAGGCTGTTTCTTAACCACAAGTCCATCATATCTGCAGAGCCCCAGCTGGTTTATGACTGACATTCCTCCATAGATCCTCACTCTGTAGATGGGGCTGAAACCATCTAATGTCCTCTGGAGAAAGCCTCTCCTTGCTCTCTGGAATTGTTCTGATCATGAAAGATTGATGATTTTATTATTGATTTACATGCATTCATGTAAAGTGCAGGAGGAAACGGAGCTGATGGCTTGTGGTCCTTGTGGTGAGCTCGATGCTGGAAAGTTCACCTGCTGCTAACTGTTATTTCCTGCATGCAAGAACTTCCAGGGAAAGTCTAGATGATTTTAGACCCGTATGCAAATAACTGGTGACTAGATAACAAGCATCCGTGGACAGATAATAGCTGGTTCACAGATTGAGTTGTCCCTGTCTTTCACACCAGCAGTTACGATCATGAATAGACCCCCAATGAAAGGATTACATGATGGAAAAAAGCTTTTGCATTGAGCTTCATAAGATGCATCCTGATCCAAATAAGTCCCGTTGTTGGGAACCTTAACATCTCCTTTTATCAATGAATAAAACATAATTACATACACATCCATGCACATACACTAAGCAGATTTAAATATGCATTTAAATGTATGCATGCATGGCACACACTGCAGGAACATGCACAAAATCCCCTTCTGACTTAATCCTCATGACATCTTTTTAAGAAAACATCATATGAATGTAATTTTTGGTAGTCGTATAACAGTGTTTCCTTAAAGAGCTCCCACGAGGGCCATAAGAACGCCGCTGGCTCTCTTACGTTCAACACACTTCGGAGAGGTGCAGCCTGAGCTCATCTCTGGGTGTGTGCACAGATGAAGCATGTTACTACAGACAGCTGTTCGCACAGCTGCACCTCACACACACACACATAGACTTACATATGCACACAAGCTGCAAAGGGAAGGACGCTGTGGGGGTTACGGAGTTCGTGCACCCTCCATCACCCAGGGCTGGTGCTGGAAAATCTGCAAGCAGCGAGCCAAGTCACAGCTGTAGCCGCTCACTCGGAGCTGTGGGAATATTACGCAGGAGGTGATGACTGCTAGCCCACACTCTGCCTGCACACACAATAGGAAACGAGCTCATTCACTCCCCTCTCACCATTTAGCACTTCCCTAATGATTTCCACCGTGACAAGTCAAAAAGCCTTCAAGCACATAAAGAGACTAAATGTGATGAAATGTCAAATCTTTTCACATTAACATCCTCATTCTGTACTTGGTGATGAAGTTTTCTGGGATGATTCTGACCTCAATCTGGGATTTTATTAAAAGCTGACTTGTCACGTCTATCTTTTAACGTGCTGATGGGTTATGTAAACCAGTGGGTCTCAACCTGTTTGGTCTGAGGTACCCCAGGGCTCCGTCAGGGGAACTCATGTACCATTTTACTGTTTTCAAATGTACATACTATCGAAATAATGTTTAACTGTTTATCTATTATTTTATTGAATCGTGTTAAACAGTATTTTTAGCTAACTAATTTAACCATTTTTCATCATTTATATCTTTCAGCTTATTATTTGCAGTGTTAATCAGTACTTTTAGCTAACCATTTTTGCCAATGCAATAGCCTAATTTAGGCTGTTTCAACTGTTTATCCATTACTTTTAGTCAGTTATTTGAGGTGTTAGTCAGTACTTTTGGCTAACTATTTTAACAGTTTATCTGTGACTCTTAGCTTAATTATTAATTATTTGCAGTGTTATTCAGTATTTCTAGCTAACTAATTCAACCATTGGCCTTATTATTTGCAGTGTTTATCAGAACTTTTAGCTAACCATTTTCGTCGATGCAATAGCCTAATTTAAGCTGTTTCAACATTACTTTTAGCCTAATATTTGAAGTGTTAATCAGTACCTTTAGCTAATCATTTTCCAATAGCCTCCTTTAAGCAGTCTCAACAGTTTATCCATTACTTTTATTCAGTTACATGAAGTGTTAGTCAGAACTTTTAGCTAATTATTCAAAGCGTTAGTTTTAGTTTACTACTTCATCTACTACCATGTATCCATCACTTTAAGCTTATTATTTGAACTGTTGAGTCAGTACTTTTGGCTAACCCTTGCACCCACATATGCAATAGCCTACGTTAAGCTGTTTCAACAGTTTATCCACTTTTAGCTAACTATTTAAACCATTAATCCATTAGTTTTAATAATCCATACTGTATCATTAATGTTAGCCATTTATTTTTACCATTTAAACTTCTGTGCTCGCCTGCTAACTAGTTTCACTTATGTAACTGCAACATAGTGTTTAGGCGTGACGGCTGATCTTGTGGTAAAATCCTGGTTTCTGTTTTTTGAGATTAGTTAAGTAGCCCCTAGAAACGGCAGAAGTAGCCACTGGGGGTGCAAGTCCCCCTGGTGGGGAGTCACTGATGTAAACTGTGTCTTCATCAGCCTTTCTGGTTGAGCGCTGCTTGGCAGGGAGAGACTCCTCAGGTTTTCAGCTGCCCCCACTGTGCTGTTCTGGCATCAGATTGGCCTCACACTCTCCTGCACTGAGTCCACTCATGTCGCACAAGCACACAAGACCAATCAGCCGGCAGGGGACAGAGCAGCTCAGGATGCCAAGCAATTTGTCTGACCTGCATGGCTTTTGAAATCAGTGACAATCTGTGGCGAGCAGGTGTGGTTTGTTCACAAGTGGGAACACACTGAGGAGGCTGTAGGGTCCAGGAGGCCTTTTCTATCATATGTCTTTATTCTTTATTCTCTTTGTATCCTCACTTCCAGGTTCATATCTCAGTTTGTGTGCGTATGAACGTCTGTGATAGACTGTTGCTTTTAAAAGGTGAAAGAGAATAAAAAAAGAGGAAAAATAGGATGATGAAAGATGTATGAGGAAGCGCTGTTTGACAGACGTAGACGGAGGAACAGTTGCCTCACAGTGTTGTACAAAGTTTCCCAACTAAACTGTAACAAACCAGCTTGAGTGTGTTGACATTTTAAACCAAATAACAGTTAGTGGGATTTTAAAGGGGAATAAGATGAAAGTTTTGACTCATTATTTTATTTTACAGTGGTGACTAGGAGTAGCTTTTGAATATGATTTCCTTTTTAAACTCTCCTTTTTTAAAACTGCGGACGGATGGTGTTTGTGTTTGTTACCTGTAAAAACAACCTTTAACCAAATGTCTTACCTGAGCATTTCTTATTTGTCATAATCTTTCGCTTGGCTTCACCATACAGATTTTAATTTGAGATATTTTAACAGGCTGGTGTAACAATTTGTTGCAGCGATAATAGAAGCTGTAATTTGCTCTTTTAAGAAATAGCTTTTGTTGTTGGATAATCAGAGGCAAAAATAATGTCTGCTGTCATTTTTCTTCTGCATACTTTTATTGTCTCTCTCTCACACACACACAGAGTGAGAGTGTTGCAGTGTCACAGCATCTGTTTCTGATGCAGCTTTGTTCTTGAGGGCCCGGCCCAGCTGGGCACTACCGGCTCTCTCCTCAGGTCAAACATTAATTTGTTTTTTAAGCTGCTCTAATGTGGCTGAGGATTGCTCACCTTACACACCGTCTTTTCTCCTCCTGCCCTTCCGTGCTCCTGTTTCATCACCGTCCTGACCTTTCTGCCTCCTTTCATTCACTCTATCAAAGAGCTGTGTGTCGTTCAGCTTCAGGCTGAGACTGACACTGTACAATAGTCTCAGCAGGGCTTTCTACCATGAATCATATCTCACTGTTTTTTTATTTTCTGCCCTCATTTACACTCTAATTTATATTTTTCCTATTTCAGGCGTCTGTAAACAACCCCCACGTAATGAAATTCTGGATCCCTCGGCTTCACGCTGTGATGTTGCTTAGCAGATGATGTGGGCTGTTTGCATGTGTTTGAACTAAAAGTGTAAATATCTGGTTAAACATGCACATACATGCCTGTGTGTGTGTGTGTGTGTGTGTGTCCAGAGTGTGGGCGCCTTGTGCTTTGACCCCTTGTTTGCTGTGAGATGAGCCGGTTAATTAGTGCGTCATGTAACCAGCTGCATCCAGAGGTTTGTCACATCTGCCTAGTCATCACACACACACACACACTATTTCAGTTCAGAGTCAGGCCTTGTGAAGTTTTAATAGAGCTCAGTGAAGTCTTTATAAAGCCCACTGCAGTGTGTAATTTTTTAATTGAAGTGTCAATCACTTATGTGTGTTCTTATTATCTTTAATGTGTCGTCATTAAAGTGCGCGTTTAGGTCTTCTGCAGTCAGTCATTTCCTATCATTCACATCTGTCATAATTACCGCTGACTCGTGCGTTTGCTCGATGCTCTCAAAAGAATTCACATCTTTTCATGTTGCTCTCTTCTTCTCTGCCTCTCTCAGCTCCGTGTCTATTCTTGATTTGAGAGGTCGGCAGTGCAGCGTCTGGCGCTGAACGTGCCTCTACATCATCTCAAATCTCAAATCGCTCCTTTTTTTT
>CAFUXE010000474.1:713821-728960 GCA_903364295.1 Serranus cabrilla
TTGACACACACACACACACACTGAAATACAGAGGACTGTCTTATTTTAGACTCCCAAGCCTTAAACTCCCCTCGCACCCTCCCCGCGCTTCACATAAAGGCATCTCTCATGAATGTTTTACTAGGTCAGCTCCTGAGGAAGTGGCATTTTTTCGTCACCGTTCCTCCCCTCCGTTCTCTGTGTCCATCCCTCTCTCTCTGTCTCCACCTCCCGTTCATGCTTCTTTTTGGACTTTGTTTGTTGATTCGCTGAGGCGGTGCTAATCCGCGGCTTGTCCCTCGCCTCTCTGCTCTGTATTTTTAGACTCTCTCCGTTTCCCCTCTCTGTCTAACAAGTGTTTATGCACTCACAGTGTAATGTGGCAGAGCTGTGAGTGCCCTAATCGTAATGTGATTACAGTTCAACTGAGTTGCTGGAGATGATACTATGAGTGATGTGTGTGTGTGGTTCTGGGTTTTGTGCACTGACCCCAGTCATTTGCAGTCATACCTCAGTGTTGCATCTTATTGCAAAATATAATGCCACATTATGTCAGTGTTAAATCGGACCACCAAATACTGACGAGCATGCCTAAAGGAAAATCTGTTTTTTCTTTTTTACAAACTAAATTGGTACCAATTCCTGACTGGTTTGAACCAAATTATCAAGAAGCTCCTGGACAAACGGTGCTGTTTCCCTAATAATGGCATTAGCAAAGCGTGAAGGCAGATCACCACCGGACATTTGTAAAAGTAAAATAACTTTTATTCATCTTTTTAATCTTTTTTTTTTATGAAAATATGAAAGCTAGTATCAGCAAGAGTATCAACAAGTTCTGGCATCGATAAGCAGTAATAGTAGAAATCACTTGCAGTGGGATTCATAATTAGGCGTTTGCTTCTGTTTTCAGTCTTTATGCTAAGCTAAGCTAACCAATCTTGCAAAGAAAACTGATGAGTAAATTTCCCCAAACTATTCATTCGACATTTATTATGGATAAGTATAAGGGAAAATGAATAAAATGTGATAAAAGGTTTATTTCACATGTTACGTCTGTCTTAAAAAAACATTTAAATACCCAGAATGTCCTTTCATAAGCTGTATGTAGCAACATGTGTGTACGTCTGGTATATGTTGAAATGATTCTTTTGTAACCTTGTGATGAGAGCATGATGGTGTTAATGATGTGGTGGTTTTCAAAACAGGTTTCCTTCAATATATCAAACACACAGTGGGCTGAAAGGATAGATCTTTAAAGCTTCTATCCTGATATGTGAATCCTAGATTGGTGTCTGTGTGTGTTTTTGTGTCCTTGTCTGTGTGTGTGTGATTGCGACCAGAGTGTGTCTGCAACTTTGTTTTACACCACATGCAAGTGAATCACATTCTTGCAGTTATGCAACCCTGTTGTGGTCCCTGGCCTTGTTTTTGCCACTGCTCTGCGTGGTTATGTTGCTCAGCCAGCCTAACGTATCATTATAGCCTAAAATAAGGTATGGGGGGGAATTCCTGAGCTCCCCGCTAGGAATGTCGCTGCCGCATTTGTCTGGAATGCGCAAAATTCATTTCCCTCCAGGAGATGAATTCTAGACATCTCAAAGGAGTGTCTCTTTTTATGAGGCGAGGACAGCAGTCCATTCCTTGACTTATTGCAGGGATATTGTGTACCTTCAGCAGGAGGATCTGCTGAAGTTACACAAACCGTCCCGGGTCGGTTATCTTAAATGAGCACTCAGGAACGCTGCATTTAATTGAGGGGAATTTTCTGGATAATTATCATCTAAGTACCTTGGTGAATCAACTATCTGTGATTAAGACCTTGCATTTTAGCAATTCACCCTGACAAGTAAGACAACAACTTGCTGTGTGACATAAAATCTTGCTAATGGCCCTGATGTTTTTAATTCCAAGTCTCTCTCAGAAGCTATAATGAGGATAATCGTTCGGGCTTAGACAGACCAAAAGGAGATGATGATTCTCCTTTTTTTTTTTCTTACAGCAGCCTGAAAATGACAGAGCACACATGCTCCATTGTGGCTTTGTCACTAAATCAACTGTTATGCCTCAACAATGGGACCACACGCACTGCACCACCCCTTACAACTCCGCTCAGTCATTAGATAAGGACCTTTCCCAGGTAGATCTATCACAGTCCACCTGAATGTCTCTCCAAACCCAATGAATGAAACAACAGTTCCTCGACAGACGGACAGAGAGGGAGAGCATTGTGGCTCTGTAACTCGGGCCTTTTGTGATAGCATGCACAGAGGTTAATACGTCCATTGTGGGCCAGACCCGTGCTTGTCTAAGCCTGTCCCATGCAAGGTGACAATTAGGCTGTGTGTGACTCCCCTATCCCCCTGACAGAGGCCAGTGGACGGGGAGGAGAATGCAATCATTGTCTACCAATTAAACCGGAGGAGGGTTCTGCCTGGCTTTGCTCATTGTCAGGGCAGGATGTGGGAGGGGCTGTGGTGGCCAGGTCTGGTATCACCGGGCCACCTGATCCACGGGCTTGACTGGGTCACCCCTCCCCTCCCACTCTCCTTTTTGCAGCAGTGATGCAAACAGAGGAGCCTCTGTGCTGGAGGTGCAGGGAAACTCTCAGTCAGTGCTGCTGCTGCTGCTGGGAAGGTTGTTCACAAAAGGAGTACGAGTGGAATCTTTGAGATTCACAAATAAAGTGCATTTGAAGTGAGTGTGCTGTCCACATGGGTCCCCTCCTCTTTTTTTTAATTGTTAGATATTACAAAGGACAGTTTGGACTTTCATTTCCAGTTCCTAGATGTATGATATTACTTCTGAGAAAGGTTTATCTCCACATGTTCTACATGCTGTTTGGGTCACGACACAGCAGCATTAGCAGATACAGACAGACTGTGTGTATCCTCGGACAGGAGCAGACTCAGGTAGCAGCTGTCCTCCCAGTGGACCCGTGGGCAGGTGCTGAGTCCAGCAACACGAGCATTAAAAGATAAAACACCCTATTCTCTTTGATCCCACTTCATGGACAGCTTGTTCCATCTACGTGTGCAGGCTGTTCTCATTCACTGTTCGTAGTTATACCTATAAAAAGCAAAGCACTACAACTCCTATATGACACGTGTAATCGTGAGCCAGGAGCCGCAGCTTTTTATGACACGTGTTTGTTGTTAGACAGCAACCATGAGTTGCCGTATTATGATGGAAGTGAAGGAACAAGCGAGGCAACACAGTATAAAGAGCATAAAAGTCCGCGTTGGGAGCAAGTTAGTGAGAATGGAGGGGTGAAACAAACACAGTTGTTATTTTAAGTTGCATGCATATGTTTGCACATTTGCAACAGACTAATACCTGCACTTCTTATCCAATCCCATGCAAATCTTCCATGTATGTTATTTGTCTCACCTACCTACCGTAATTGGTTAACCACCAGAAAAAACGTAAACTAGTCTTTTGTTGCTGTGCTAGATGAAAGTCGGGATCACCAAAGTCATTCGGATCTTTCTGTTGGTATCTACTGTGAATTTCATCATATTGTACCCATTTGTTCTCAAGAAAATTTACTAAAAAAACACAGCTAAGTCAACTGGTCCGTGGTGCTGAAGAAAAAGATCACTAATGTCAGTAGGCTTTATGCTCTCGGATGCTCAAATGCCTGTACAAAGTTTCATAGTAATCCATCTTGTAGATGTTCAGATATTTCATTGTGGAACAACAATGCAAAATAATACTTATTTCTTTGCTGCTGTTGTGTGGTGTATTGGATTACATTGTGTTGTAGGAGTTTCATGTTATTGTGCCCTCTCCTTGTGAGGTATTTACACAATGAGGACCAATGCACCGATAACACATCATCCTTACAAGATGATGAATTGGGACGCGGGCTGCAGCGACATTAAAGGTCACATTACAGAATGCAGCCATCACGCGGTGATGCATGGACAGTGCTTTATGATACGCTGTATGATCAGTGATAGCGAGGAGAATATGTTGCCTCTCAGAGTCTCGCCTTTTGATATTTGAGCCGCTGTTACATTTGTTTTTCTCTCAGTGTAAGCATCACTTAGTGGACTAGAAAATGAGCAGTAATGCATCTTTAGAGCCATGTCTTTGATAGATACTGAACGTACAGAAATGTGTCAGAAATATATATTTGCTTCCAGTCTAAAGACATCCTTACTCATCTCATTATTCCTTTCACATGTAAATTATCTCTATTTACCCTCAAGTGCACTGGACTCCTTCCATACCACTTAGCTCTTACACAAGGATAAATGCAACCCTTGGAACTGTTTTTCCAGCGGTTTCACCACTTCCTCCTTCACCGCCATCACCCACTCATGACCACAATGACATCTCTCAGCCACCACTTAGCCTCTGATAGATGGTTTCTATTTAGGAAACAGCATCTGACCGCAAACCACCGAGCACAACAAGACTGTTGACAGGTCTAAATAGAAAAGTTCAGCTGTGGGAGAAGCGGAGCACAAACATCCATGCCTCGATTTGGGGGCCTCGCCCGCAAAATAGCTTTCTGGAAAAGACTCTTTTTGATTGCTTTCTTTGGTGGAGGTATCGAAGTTTTTGAGTTTTATACACCAGTGGTGTGCAATCCATTTTGGGACGGTGTGGAAAAGCGGTGTTGAAAATAACTGACAGCCAGCTAAAATTGAGCTGTTGCCTCTCCGAGCTGAATGTAGTGATGGATGAACTGCAGGAGCTTTTAGCGCTGAGCAGAACAGGTTGTTACGACTAGCACAAAGCTCCTCAGGTAATTAATAAACACATTCATTAGGGAGCTAAAAAACAAAAGATAGCGTTACTTAATCAAATGTGTTCTGTCATCAGTCATGCGCTGCTGGAATATGGCATTTTAACAAGCCTCGCATCGGACTAATTAGTGGAAAAGTCTTTGGAGATAATCATAAATATACGACAGCCTCTGCGGATCTGCCACTGTGTGTCTGTTTGTGTACATCTTGGCTGACAGTCTTTATCGGCTTTTGCGGTGTATGTCCGTGTTCTGTATAAGTAAACACAGATGGAGACGGGAGTGACTGGCCGGCAGCCACACTGTCCTCCAGGAAAAGGAAGAAAATCAGAGAGAGGGAGGTGTGAGGAGGGAGAGGAAAGAGGGGGGAAAGTGATGAAGATGTGGATTCATGGCTGGCTGGTTTATAGCCAGGGCACTTTATGGTGGCACACACTGTTGAGGAGGGAGAGAGAGAGAAATGGGAGAATCATTTTGAGAGAGGGAAAGATCCCAAAGAGCTGCAGCAGGTGATATTTACCAAGGTTTCATACAGTATTTATAGAGGCACGGTCCAAAATTAGCAACAACCACCTGCAAAATACAAGTGAAAATCTACATTAGTGAATTAAATTAATGAGGTCAGTCGCCATTGTTGTTTTGCTCAAACAGGCCTACTTTAATCATGTATGTAATCATCATGTAATCATGGTGTAAATCTGTAGTATAAAGCTACAGTTTAGCTTTCTTCATAGAGTCTGCAGGTCTGAGGTTGCAGAAGTAAATCAACCTAAAAGGAACAATGAAGAGGACGGTGGAAGTAAAGTTTAAAATACATTTTAAGACCATTTATAACAGCAACATGAGTTATAGTGTTTTTTAAAGACAATGTATCTTTTGTAGTTTTGTGGCTGGTTGGAAAATACTTTAGTCATTTTTCACTTTACCAGCCATTGGCAAAAAGACCAAAAAGTTAATTTTGGACTCTGTATGTGGGAGACACACACAGAGAGAGAGTGTGCGTCTGTGCGTTTTTCTTATCTTTGGGTCAACATAATAGGATTGTTTTGGATGAGACACCTCAAGATATTCCCTCCCACAGATGGGCAAAGATAATGGATGTCCACGATGCTTACTCACAATCCAATTAACTTCTCTTGGCTCAGACCACACAGAAATCCTCCATGTCCTAGCTGAGAGTGTGTGTGTGTGTGTTTGGGTGTGTGTGCATGTGTTGGGGCGGTAGGTCTGGGAAATTAATGCTTTCCAGGATTTTACATAATTTGCTCTAATTGGTGTTTGCTGTTCAGCAACTACTTAGCGATAATCAAATAAATCTTAATAGCTGCACCGCGGGCTAGCTGGGAGGATGGACTTTAGTGCCGAGCCTCTCAGTGCACACTCTCAGTTTAGGGATGATTTATATGGTGTTGGCAGGTGTTCCAGTCTCCTCTTCCTCTGCGCTCATTCTGGCCCACTCATCTGCCAATTTCCATTCAGGGAATCTGCTTTGAATTTTATCCCAAGAGGAGAACACGATTTCACCCTGGTCGCAGATTTCTTGTAGCCTTTTATAACCTCAAATTTATTTTCTCCCGCTTTTAAGACCTTCTATGTGTTCACACTAAAGGCACGGCAGCATTTTTATTTACCCACGATGCTTCAGACAAACAGAGGGAATTCAGGCTAAGAGGAGAAAGTGGAGCGGCTTTCTTGTATCTTTTCCCCCCAAATCCTCCTCAGTCTGAGTGGAGAGACTAGTTTTCGCTCGCCCTGCAGTTTCTGCAGTTTACTGACACGCTCAGACACACTGGGATTTTTTTTTCCCTCCTCCTCCTCTCATCAACCTCAGCTTACATGTCATGCTGAATACCGGGGCTTGTTACTCAGTCCCAGTGAGATGAAGACTCATGGTAATGCCCATTGATTTTGTGTGCAGGCAGAAACAAAAACTCTCTCTCACACACACACACACACACACACACACATATACAGGGAAAGCTTAAAATCCCCATTGATCCCAACAGACGGAGCTCTATCCAGTTTGTTTTCATTACAAGAGTGATGTCGGCCTTTGCGGACTTTGTTGATCTTTTCTTGCCTCTCTACGAACAGAAGTTGGATGCCGTCTTTTCTTTTTTTTTCACATTATGTAATTTGAATCGGGCGGTTTTGAGCACCCCCCCATCTGCTCTCCCCTCCGTCTCTCACGACTTGTGGAGCTGTGAGGGATAGAAACAACTGGCAGAGGCTTTCCGGAGGAATTTCCTGCTGGAATAGATCGTCGGGGAACTGTGCTCTTCTGTTCATAGCTCCTTCTTGTACATCATCATTGCTCTTTGTGACACTTCAGGGTGGTTGGGTGTAATATTTGTGGTAATAACATTTCACAGCGTTCTTGCATTCCCAGTTAATCTTTACATACCTCGTTTTTATGGTGGGTTGCTGTTCAGGATGTCAGAACTTTGGAGACTTTTTGGAACAGGTGGTTGTCCTTTAAAAAACAACTACTGATCAAGATACAATAAAGGCATTTATGCAGGAAAACATCCAGTGTAAAGCTGCAGGAGAGACCCTCATTCCTTCAGTATGCAGTGTCAACACTCTGCCACATTTTGAAGCGTATTGTTCTAAACATCTCCAAGCTTGCACATTTTGACATCTAATCGCTGTTGACCTGAGAATCCCCTTGATGTTTGTGTATGTTCTGCATAATTCATAGTTCATATTCTGTGCAAAGCCCGTCATGAATTGCGCATCCTGTGAAGGATTGCCTCAGACTTGTGCTATTGAAAGCAGTTAATCCTCTGTGGATGGATATGTAAATATGACCAAGTGTGGCTGTGTGTTGCTCCTGATTGCCGAGGATAAATCGATGTGCGTATTGTTTGTTGTGTGTGACGGTGTAGGAGCGAGGGGAGAGACAAACCGTAAGCACAAAGACCCGTCCCATCCTTCAAGTACATAATCCCTTCAGTGAACACACACTCACTCCACATACATGGAAACAGCAGGATTATTCCAGCACGTGAACCTACAGGAAATGCTTTCCTGTGCATTTTCTTTGTACCTCAGGCTACATATGAGTGGCAGTAAATGTTACATGTCGCTTAGCATGTCATAGTATTTGCTATACATGGGCGTCTTTGATTCTGCCAAAGCAACACATAGTCCTGAGGCAGATCCGTTCAGTTCTCGGCTTGGTGAAGGAATTTGCTTTCTATGTATTTTGCGGTTATTTTATGCCGTGCCTCATCAAAACATGAGGTCATTCTCCCCGGGGAGATGTTTTTCCCCATTCACAGCAACTTTATGCAGTATTTTTCAAGCCTTTTGGTAATTGTTTGTCTAAAAAACTACATTACTTGGCAAAAACATGACACTTGCCAAGTGAAAGAAATCACCCTGTAGAGCCTACATCCTATTTTGTATCTAATTGTTCTCTAACTGTCTTTATCATCCAGAAACACCATTACAGAACAAATGTTGAGGATGATTAATTTTCACTCCTTCCACTTAAAAAAAGGCAAAAAAACTGTCTATTTTTAAAGCTACATAACACAGGCAGGGTTGTAATTTGGCATAAACAGCATTACTAATCTGGAAACCTATTTTTTGTTTTACTACGCCGTAGTGGAGTTCACAGAATTAATGTTTTGCTGCTACATTTGAATCCATCCCATAATTATCCGAGCTGCTCTAATTGCAAATCAAAGATCCCCAACAATGCCAAGTAAATGTGTTTTTCAATCTGCTGAATTAAATATGAGGCAGACAAAAGAATAGTCTCAATTATATTAGATTTCTGTAGAGAATAGTGTCGTAGTAATAGTAGGATAGAACAACCCCCTCCAAACAGTTCTATGGTCGACCTGTAGGTGGCAGTCATGGAGAGTTTGCTCTGTTGATTTACTGGTTCAGGGGTTCTTAGATAAATTCAAAGCCTTTGTCGCCCCTCCTTTCTTGCTCCTTGATTTAATTTGAAAGGACCTCTGTACAACCACTAACACAAATGCAGCATGGCTTCAGTTTATCCTGAGAGCCCAGGAGTCAGAGCAGTTTCAGCCCTTTTAAGACGTCTTTCTCGCCTTAATGACACTCTCTTGGGATCCAGCTCCTTCAGACCAGCACCAATCCTCTTTCCTCACATAAAGTCCATGTTCCCTGCATTTAGACTACATGTACTGCTACCCTAAAGCTAAGGTCTGATGAAAGTCCACCAGTTTAAAGTAATGTTAGGTTCTGCAATGCAATGCAATCTCCTCTTACGCCAAGTATTCTCTTCAGAGCATGTATGTGAAACTGTCGTTACGGACAACCGCTGATCTCATTTCTTTATATTTGTGGATAAGAATAAAACTAGTAAGAAGTGCCGCATTGTTGGCATTTCCATCGTGAAGTTTATTGACCTCAGTGAAAAACTTTTGCAAGATTCTTCTTTTTTTCCTCCCATCAGAAATCAGAAATAAATCCCTCTGTGTCCTTTTTGTTTCGCAAAAAAAAAAAGACTGCTTTCAATAAAAGTACAACAGCCTGAGGGCATTACACTCAGAGAAATTATAAAGCCAGTGTGACAATTCATTCAATTCAACAATGACATGTTTTAATACATTTAAGTCACCAGACGCCAACAAAAAAAAAATCCTTTTGGTTTTAAGCTGTTGTAATGTCACAAAAACTGTACTCAGGTCTATTTTCTGATTATTCTGAGTGAATGAAATGCAATTGAAAAGCAGTTGAGTCATCAAACATTTAGTCTATTGATATCAGAACGCTGCCATTTGGTAGCACTTCTTACTGAAAGCCACCAGTGAATACGCTTATCAAATAACAAGCACAACACTTATTTTGACATGGAAAAGCGCTAATGCATTCACTCAAATGCGGCTTTGTGGAAATGAAAAGAATATGCAGTGATACTAATAACATTTCCAGTTTTTCTTTTTTGTTGTTCATTCATATTCCGACGTACGCTTACGACTCCGGGGAGCCCGTTAAGATGATTGTAGTCGAAGGGATCCCAAAAGCCCAGATATAATGCTGCAGCTCTGCATCAGGTCTGTACAGTGATTTCAGGCCTTTAAACACTGAATGAAGTGATGCGCTCAGGGGAGCACGACTGAATATGTCACACCAGTCAATTAAGGCCAGCAGGGGGAAAAAAGTTTAGAAAATCACAGCCATTTCAGAAATAGATCTAAAAGTAATGTGGGGCAGAGCAGATACTGTGAAGTGTCAGTGTGCATTGCTGCAAAAATCTTTGACTTTACTGCACACTGATCAGCCAAACGGACTTCACTCAGACTCTTTCCACCTGCGCTCTTACCTCAGACTCGCTTTGCAGAGCCAGACGACATGAGGCTCAGTTTACACAATTATATGTAAACTGAGATTTCATGTTCACTCTGCACTGCAGTCTAGTCTGAGACACACCGGGCCAAGACGATGGCACAACTCGCTGTGTCCTGCAAAACCTGGACCTCATAAATAACTTTACTACAGCTTGATGTGCAGAACGATGCATGTGAGATTGACACTTGGTGGACATTTAAATGTTGTGATGTATGATGTATGCAGTATGTTTAAATCTGTGTATGTATGAGCATGATTTTGTTACATTAGAACTAGTTTGGGAGTCCTGGTCCAGTTTACTCACACAAACGTGATTTGGAAACTTAAAGCTCACAGTGCAGACACACAGTTGACTTGACAGTAAATATTGGTGCCTAGTTTGACAGTTTGAACTGAGTTGTGCTGGATGCTTATGAGATAAATGATTGTGATTCGCCCAAAATCTGTCTGAGTGGGAGAGCAGCCAGATGAAGCTGTCAGAGCAAATAAAACATGAGGTCGGCAGATTTTACTTGTTTCCAGGCTTAATAGTGTTTGAATATTCACAGATTCTAGATTTTTCAATGAGGGAGAAGAAGTAAATGTAATTTGATTTAAACACAACTGGCACAAATTTATTATTTTAGTATTATTTAAGAAGCTTTTATTAGAGATTTTCCTCACTGTGCCTTCACCCTGTGAGATGTGTTTTTCATAGTATACCCCAAATAATGTTTCCAACTTTAGAAATTTGTTTTGCTTCTTTTTATAGTTTTCTTGACTGTGAAACTTTGGCAGATGGGTAACCAAGATCTGGAATAAGTGACATGAAGAACTGTCTCTCCCCAGCAAAGTGCTGCCTGAACCTTCCCCGACTAAAATAAGACCAGAATAAATTGTGGGCAGAGATTGTGATAAAGCTCCTGCTGTATTTATGATGTTCTGTTAATGTGCCTTTTATTGTGCTGCACTAATCCCCCTCCAGGCATTAAAGGGTTTCAATCACCGACAATCATATTTTGATCAGAGCTCTGAATGTTTATATTTGTATTGTGAAGTTGAGCTGCTGTGTGACTCCCTGATCCTCAACCTGTTGGTCGTATTTTATATTTTGTGTGTTTTGCTCTGAGTAGGCTGCATACACAGAGGGTAGTTAGAGAGCAGCAGGGCTTTGCAGACCCATAAGCCATGGACTGATCCCTGACATATACAGACACGGACTCCCAGCCATCTGGCCAGATGAGACACTTGGATAGGCACATTCTCTCTCTTTGACTCTGGATTGTGACTCAACATGACTCCACACACATACACACACACACACACACACGATTTCCTCTAGCTCTGAGGCTTTTGTCATCTATCTCAAGGGTTTCCGGAGAGCTCTGCTGGTCACAGATAGTGACCTAGCCCACAGCTATGCAGCCTCCCTCAAAGCCAGATTCCAAACTCAAGGCCTCGGTTCGTGCCCGCAGGTTTTATCCTGGACAGAAGGTCAGACAGCCGAGACAGAGGGAAGAGACTTGGGATAATTGGGAGAGAAGGAATAAGTAAGATTAAACTGAATGAGATAATTGGAAGATAGCGAACAGAACACACTGTATGACTTTTAAAAGAGTGCCGGGCTACAGGGGCTTTTATTGTCATTTATAAAGCAGCTTTGTAACATACTGTAACTACACGTCTACACACAAGGATTTACTTTTTAATGTGGTTATATAAAGCCTGAAGCTACATGAAACTGTCATTCTCACGGTTAATTCTACTGGTTGTCCCACTGTGCACAGGGACGGTGAAAGGACATTTGTATTTATGTATCTATCAACTTCCCAATGTGCAATTTCTGTTGCATTTCCTTCATAATGGGCCTAAATGTAAAAAATCTTAATTGCAGAAGTCTTTTTTTCCTTTGATTTTCCAGACAATCGTTTATGCGATCAACTTCACACTTCGCAAGAGTTTTCTTCTGACTCAAGGAAGTGCAGAGTTTGAACTCTTAAGATCTACCTGATATATTTATTAGTAGTGCTTCATATACAAACCATGTTGTGTATGGATAGATGATCCCTGTTAACGGTATCCTGGGTACATTCTAGGACAAATAAAGGAAGAAAGACCGGAGATGTTGCATTGGGAATGAGCAGTTTTGTTCCTCGAAACAGCCTGTTCCCAGAAAATATGTTAGAAAATGCAGCGTATATTCTAGCATTGCTAGAGGACGTAACTATAGGCAGTTTTAAAAAGCTCCCTGAGAGGAACTGCCAGCTGGGAGTCCTCAGAGAACTACATACCTTCAAGGAGTGTTTTTCTGTGTGCATTCGCACCACTGATGGATCGTTGAATCGATGTAGCCGTCCAGATTTATGTTACGACTGGTCGAAATTACATTGTATTTAAGTTGTTTGCCGTGTGTTTGCTTTGTTTGACTATAAACGTGCACTTACACCTCTTGTACTGTGCCGGGATGAACCTACTCTGAAATAGTTTGAAAAGTCCCTTAAAATGGTGTTCTTAAAAATCAAACTTCTGAGATTTTTCGGTGCCAACACATTAAAAGGGGGTCTCAGAAATATAAAAATGTTCCTCTGGGCTGAATCGGGACTCGGGGAAGCTCAGGGTTGAGTGTGCAGCCCTCTGTGAACAGACATGTTCTGAACAAGCTCTGCACAAGTATGCTGCTATGTTAATGACTCGTATCTTTAATGCAAATCATTAATGAAACGACATGACTCCCCGGGGCACCATCTTCCGATAAAACACCAATCAATAGATATTTGCACCTCTACGCTTCCACATTGTGAATTCTTTATGCAGCAGAGAGCTGATAATCTGCCTCGGTCTCTGCCAGCTCATGAGGATCTAATAACTTTCAAATTGAAGCACTGACTCTGGCCCTCATCCATCTTCTTCAAGTCGAGTCTTTTCCAAGCATTCTTATGATAATATCGCCCATACTGCTTCCCACACATGCAGATAACTCGCCTTTCCCTCCTGGCAGCGGCCTCACCCTGTGTGTTGAAAATAGCTGAGGCTAGAACACAACTTGTGTAACATTGATTTGAAATTCAATCTAGACAGCTACCTTGGGGCCCTGGGCCGATTCTCAGATCCCTCTCCGATACCAGTGCTGGAGGAAGCGAAGAAGCGTGGAGGAAAATAAAGAGGAATCAGCTAACACACACACACAGTCAGGAATACACACAAAATGTATATATGCACTCATAGTACAGCGTTGCTGTTTGCAGATATAAACACATACACACAGCTTTGACAATCTTCTGCTCTCTCTGATACTTGTAGTGCTGCTGACAGACAAGCACCCTCTGACACAAATCACCACACTGAAGAGGTTTTATTGCACAATCTTTCATCCGGTCCTCCATCCTTCCACCTGTCTGTCACCTTGAGAGGTGTTGTGAGTACTCTACAAGGTGCCATTTACCCAAGAGTGTCCTGAATACATCACACTAATCACTTGCTTTTCTCCAAAACCCTCACATGCCAAAAAAGTAGAAAGTAAGTAGAAAAGGCACAGTGTAGTGCAACTCCTTTCACAGTGTCGAGAGATGATTCACACACTTTGGGTAAATCTGTTTTGTAAACATTAGTGGTGAGAAAAAGTGGTAAGGGGAGAAAAGTACAAGTGGAGGAGTGACAGATATGGATATGTGTACAGAGAGGAGAGAACCTGCTGGATGCTGAATAATTGGTGTTAAGGAAGGTCAGGCTGGTGAGAGGGAATTTCATCCAGCTGCAGGGCGACCAAACCGAATTGGAAAATCAAAGCAGGTTAGAAAGAACTAAGCAGGGTTTAATATTATTGAATCTCCTCTTGTGCTTCGTTCTCCTATGTGGGAGAGGAGATTTCTTGGAACAATGAGCTGCATGCAGATACCTTCTTGTTTATCTTATTACTCGTTCTTTTCTTGTAGTTGTATGACTTTTTTATGCTTTGACCACTACAGTTCCTCCTCTTGTTTAGAGGATGCAGTAACTATTACTTGGTTTTCCTCAGACGTACTAAGACTACGACTTTACACCTGGTTATCTTGGAATAACAGCCATGTATTTGTTATGGTGGACTAGATAAAAGTACAAGGTTAATGTTTTTGCGCCTAAATGTAATTTAAAAAATACTGATCAGACCTTAAAAGTCGAGCCCGACCGATATATGGGTTGACTAATATGTTTGGCTGATATTGGCCCATTGGTATCGGTGTTGCTTGGTGTTGTCAGCTAGCTAGTTTTAAATAGCTTTTTCAATGATAGTGAAGCATCGTGGCCGCTGCTGTTCCATTGCTCAATGCCTCACATTTTCACGGAAAACAGCTGAGAAGTTGAGGGCCGGACAGTCAAACGATGAGTTGAAACTTGCTACAGAGTCAATAAAGCAAAGAGAAGCTGCAGATTCATCGTTTGTCGGTTTACTTTTCACATTATCAATTGATCCATTGTTAATGAAAAGGCAGCTTTAACAAAAATGCAACAATACCCCAGATTCTGTCTGGTTTTGGAACGAGTTTTGTCCGTTACTAAAGCTAACGTTGGAAGCTTTTGGAGGCTTGGTGCCCTAAAGGTTGTGTCCAAAAATGTCCTGAACACAGCAAAATAAAAAGAAAGCTGCAGGCAGAGTGTAGGATCTCTTCAGATACACACTTCTGATGGGTAAAAAGTGATGACTGAGGGCTTATTTTTGCAAAAGATAAAGAATTTATTTATCCCGCAGGGGGGAAAATTAAGTCGTTACAGCAGCCCAAGGTACAGACATAAAGACCTATAGATAGAAAAAGAGAATAAAAAGACATACATACGCTCTATACACCTTATATACATAACATATTTACATGGCTGCTATTTGGCGTTTCTTTTCCTGAGAGTACTTCTGCATCTCACAGATATTGCACATTAGAGAAAATATATTGTCTATACATTGACTTTTAGGAAAATCCTGCATAATATACCTTTAAAATTTAATGTTAAGATCTTCTCCTTTGTGCATCTGCATGTACCAGTGTTGCAGTTGCTTTTACCCAATTTTCATAGCAAAGAACTCCCCATGTCATCTTAGCCACCCACACACACACACACACACACACA
>CAFUXE010000475.1:628-30449 GCA_903364295.1 Serranus cabrilla
GAAGTCAAAGTAACGAAGAGCACCATCTACCAGTCAGAGCAGATAGCTCAGTGAGATAAATGGATGGTTTAAAGACCGAAGGTTGGGGGTTCAAGCCTTATGAGCTCCTTTACACCTGAATGACGATGACAAATACGCGAAGAGCACTACTCCAATTGCTGATGGCTCTGGTGGCATAGCCGGTTGGGTGGTATCATCTAGGCTCGCCAATGTGTGCGAGTAGTGAGTTCATATCCCGATTCCCTACCTTTGTCAGAAGCAAACCAATCCATCCAATGATGGCTGTATCATTGCAGAACTTGTGGAGGTGGCAGCTGTCCGTGTTGTGTCTGAAGATGTAATGTAATGAAAATGTCAACCAGCCCTTAAATTAGGTCACCTGTTTTTTTACAGAATGATTGACCTCACTTATTGAACACCACACTATGATTTCAAACACGCCCCTTTCAATTAATGATTTAATTACACTGAATCAGCAGCATGCACATCATAACTATTGGGTCAATCGCCAAATTATCGCAGACACATAAGACAACCATTCATGCTCTCATTCACTTCTACGGGCAATTTAGATGCACCAATTAAACCTAAAGCTTTTGGACTATGGGAGGAAGCCGAAGTACCCAGAGAGAACCCACGCTGACACAGGGAGAACAGACAAACTCCACACTGAAGAGCTGCAGCGAACCAGTGATCCCTTGTGAGGCAAGAATGCTGAACACTACATTATACTGTAGGAATAAACAGTGACTGATCTGGTTAGTGATGTTGGACTGCTTTTATTTTGAACACAACTTCCATGTCTTATTGCCTTGATATACAGAAAACAGCTTTATTTTCTATAGACCTCTTTATGCTGAACTTGCACTGGTGAACATTATGTGGCTCTTACTTTATACTGAAAGTATGTCAGTGGTTAGACAGATATAATCAGAACTTTAGGTGAAAGAAAAAATGCATTTCAGTGCTTATACTTACTTTAACACCCCCATACGATAATTTACATAATTAACAACAGAAGGGGTAAAACTGCAATGACAATTAACTTTTTTCAGTTTCATTCAACTCTCACTCTTCTCACCTCCCTGTCAAAGCTGCATGGCCATACACTTAAATTAAGAAACAATGACCGCATCACAATTGTGCTGGTGAATAATCACTGAGGAACCCAAATGTTGTTCAAACACTCATCAAACACAAGTCAACTCACTGAGCAGAAATCCCCATCACATCCGCAAGAACTACTTCTGAAAAGCAGATTTAAATTCTGCTTTTGCAGTGACTCAAGCCTTCAGTGGGGTCTCAGGCAGGACAAAATAGAAAGGAATGTAACTTTTTAAGCTTGAACGGTAAGAACGGTGTGAAATCCAGTGATTCAGGCATCTGTCAGTGTCTTGCTGTCCAGCACAACCTTCTCTCCTGGTTTGAATGCTGGCTTCCCCATGTGAGGACAGCTGGCACATCGGAACGCATCACCAAGGTAACACTGCCAAAGGTAGAAATGAGGATAACTGAAATTGTTATTTCTTCACACTGTTACGGGGTTAGTGTGATAGGAGAGGAAATATGAGTTACCATGGTTGGAATTTGACAATATAAAATAACAGATATACTCACACTTCCACAGGCAGATTTTGGTAGGTTTTTTTTCGGTTTATCTTGGCTATCCTGCTCCAACTCCTCAGCAAGACCACAGGAGCTGTATGGTTATACAACATATTGTTCATTAAATAATGAATGCTTTTCAAAGCACAAATAAAAGTACAAAATACAACATCGCCAAAAGTTTAAAACATTTGTGTGGCGACCTCACCAGTTCTTGCAGGCCTTTTTCTTGGCAGTTCCTCCACAGATGAGTGCTTTAAGAGAAGCTGGGTCTGGCTTCTTCAAGTCATCTTCATCCAGCAGAGCATCAGAGTCCACCAGATCCTAGAAAAGGGGAACAAAAAGGGACAAGTGACAAACGTGTAGAAAGACATAAGAAATAGCTGTATGACTGTGAACATAGCATTTAGAACTGGTTTGCTGTAGTCAGAGAGTATGTGACTTGGCTGTATCTAGTGAGTCTCTGCATTAGGACACAGAAAGACACTTAATCTACAACTCACCACATCATCATCATTCATATCATTGGCTGACAGTGTCCATATCTTGACAGCGTTGGGATCCAGAGCAGGTTTCTCTGCTGAAACCACAGATGTTAAGAGTGAAGGGCAGCTCATGAGCTACAGTACATTAAATACAAATATGGAACTCAATCACCATGTTTAATACCATTAAAAAAAATCACACACATTGACATGCTTAGAAATAATAGATATTAAGTGTCAGATGGATGATGACTATCGTATGGTATGGGGAGCACCATGGACATGCAAGATTGCAGTCCTTGCTTTTGATGCTCAGAAAGCATTGGATCAAGTTGAGTGTTACTACTCACTACACTTGTAATGGAACAATTATCTTAGTTATCAGTATGCAGAATAATATGGACACTGATACACTTGGCACACACTTATATATAGAAATGTTCTTTTTCTTCAACCCCGAGTTATCCCTCCCACCTTTCCAAGATCTCATCAAAACCTTTGGATTGCTGTCAGGATACACCATCTACATGAAGATGCATGCCTGTGATAGGGGGATAATAATAATAATAATATCATAAGGACTCTCATCATGCCATCACTTCAAGATGGCTGACTTCCTGGTTGTTTTAGGGTATTGGTCCAAGAGGCTTTTTTTGTACAACTCCACATATTAATGTTGCTTACCAGGCAGTTTAAGTTAAACATACTGCTGGGGCTAAGCTAAAAACTGCATAGAGCACGTTACTTTGTGTTGCCGAAAGGGGTTGCTTTGACTATGTGCCAATATTGACATGTTGACTGTTCAGGTCTGGACTCTCATCAAGCATGAGAAATTTGGGGCAGTTTGGAAAATGTACACAGAAGTTAAAACGTTTTGGAGTGTAACTGAAATTCCCATCACTGCTACAGAAACAAAACTTTAGGCAGATCTGATTTTCCAGTTTAGAGCAGGACATCACAGAGTAAAAAAGATGTTACTTCCTGTTGCAAGCTGGACTATATACGCTATATAAGTCAATAGTGACATGCAGATGTGTTCATTACTGGACTCTCATCACACATGAAAAAATTTGGGACGGATTGAATAATGTATTCTCAATTTATGATGACTTCCTGTTTTATGGCAAAACATCACATGACCTACATGCCACATACTTTAAAGACCAACAAAACTGTAAATAATTCACATATGTCTAGGAAATGTAAAGTCGATCGCCTGAAATCTGTCAGCAGAGTTTGTTAGTATGGAGCCTGGAAATGGCCTAAACCCCCCAAAAATTGCTTATTTAACCCAAGATGGACGACTTCCTGTTGGGTTTTTGTTGCGTGTCTGGATGTTACATCAAATTTGGTCCATCTACGTGAAAGCTCATCATTTTGGTCACTGTTGAAAATTTGTAGGGGGCGCTACTAAGCTATTTTGCAACGCCCATTTGCAAAACCCCTAATATATCTACATTTTCACCAGACCTGACATGTGTGCAAAGTTTGGCAATCAGACTACCTTCTATAAACCACAGAAAGAAGAAAAAATAATAGGGCGCCACATGCATGAGTTCTTAAACATGGAAGTAAGTGTGCATTTTAGCGCCACTGGGTCTATGCTCTCAGACTCAATGTTTGTTAGATGCCTGAAATAATGTCTGTGCTTAACACAAGCTGAAGAGATGTTCATGCTTTAGTTGTACAACATAAAATATGTTGGTAAATACCCCAACTTTTTATGGAGTTTTTACGTGTCCTTAAAAAGACTAACAAGTGGCTAAATGAGACTGCAGGGGTTGTTGGGGACATTAAATGTCATCACCTCAGACACGGACATCAACTCTCTCACTAGTCTGTCTTACAGCATCTAGTCACGGTTTTCAGTGCTTTGTGGATTGTAAATTACATTAATACACAATTTACTACAGTTTCGCTAGCTCGTCAAATCGCTGGTTAGCTAGTCGGAGAGCAATCAAGCAATAGCGGTAGTGAAGTGGAAGTAATGTGACCGATGAGAAGTTGGCTGTAGCATAACGTTAGCTTTTTACTTTTGGCAGCTCTATTATAGCGTCAAACATCACAGAAGTGGTGTTCATTCGTGAAGATTATCCTGCTGAACAAAACGCATTAGCATCAGAAATGTGTTTGACACAGAACTTATTTTCTGCTATGATCCAAAATCCAATACAAAAAATTGAAAGGCTAATTCTCAATAGACCCCTTGGTGATGCGACTTCCGCCTAAAAAATATGTAATTTTGTTTGCTCTCTATACTGATACACAAACCTGCCAATATATTGTCCAAAACACAATTTTGTGTAAAAATAACAATTGGCAAATAACAATTAACTTTCAACCACATCTCTACGAGCAAATGCACAAGTTTTTATTGGAGCTGATAAATTGTTTTAAACATGTTGGTGAGCAACCGTGTAAACAATTTCTTCAAACTAAAACTGATGGAAAAGCAGTATTTGTCACTTCATCTAACCTTCATATAATACTACACTACACTGCAATAATGTGTGAGTTATGAATAGTTGCCATCATTTTCTTTATCTTTATCTTGTCCAGCCCCTTTTGGGCAGTAAGAGTACAATTGACCATTATACCACACATTATTTTTGTGTAATTTCAGAGGGTGGCAAAAGACCAAGGAAAAAACCTCCAAACAAACACAGAGGGATCTCCTTGAATTTAACAGTTGTAGACATATGCTTAGAAAAAAAACAAAGGAGAAAATGGAGCATATGAACCCACCTGTCTTTTTTCCAAATGAAAGTTTAATCTGGCTGGATGATCCCACCTCAAAGCTGGGTTTGGAGGCAGATATACGCACTCTATACAGAGAGTTCCCTTGGTAACCAGTGACTGTCCTGAAGATGTTTAGTGCCTCAGGACTCAGATCTGCTTTACTGACCTGGATGCAGAGAAACCAAGAGGGTCAATAGGTCAAAAGGAGACATTTTGCACAGGATTTCACTGTCCAGGGAAATATAGACATATTATACACAAACACACACACACATATCGTGATGCAAAATTTTGGGAAAAAATTGGCATAGTTGGAAGATACTAGGATGGTCTCCAAGATGCAAACAGTGACAATATTTAGAAAAAATGGAAACCCAATTTAATAAACACTTTCAAACCCCCAATATATGTTCAATGCCACAAAAAATTATTAGAAACAAAAACAAGAATTATGCAGCTCACGTGACCACAAAAACACAGAAGAATGTAAGTATTCATCCCTGTTTTTTCAACCAAACCCTGGGCTACTGAAACGGTGAATGAAAAAGAACAAAGGCAAGCTTTATTAATAATTAATTGGTGAAAATAGCAGCCTCAAAAAGGTTGTGTGTGTTTTTCAATGTAGCTCTATCCCTCACTCAAATCTTGTTTCATTGATTGGACTCCAGGTTTGCTAACTCCTGACTCCAGTTAACTCATGTCATTAGCCCAAGGGTTCACTTACTTTTCCCATCAGCACTATGAAAATTTCATGGATGTAAATAAAGACATTCAATATTATAATTGTTTGTATGGTGTATTAGGCTAGGCACATTGTTCTATCTATACTTGTGACTTAAATGCAGATCAGATTACATTTTCTGAAAAATTAATGCCGAAAACTAGGTAATTTCAAAAAGATTCACATGCTTTTTATGTTGTACATTACAGGATTATTTTTCTCATATTCCTGCCAGTACACTGTGGTTTGGAAGGTGCCGCACAACACGCACCTCTGTCATTGACATGAAGCCTGACAACTTCAAATCTGTCATCAGCTTCTCAGCCGACCTCACTTTCTGCACTGCAGATCCTGGAATAGAGAAGTAAAAACACAAATTAACATAGTCCAACACACAACCTAATCAGTGCAGCCTAATGACTTTGTTGATAAACAAATACAAAAAATACATATAAATATTTTTTTCTTTACATTTTGAGGGGATTATGTCCGTGTTAAACATACGGCACGGCATAACATTTATAGTGTACTTTTCCAATTAGTGGCATCAGAGGACTCCACACCACGGAAGACATGACGTTCAAAAATCGTACCATCTTTGAGTTCAAATTCTAACATAAGGGTGCATATCAACATTATACACTGCTCAAAAAAATAATGGGAACACTTAAACAACACAATGTAACTCCAAGTCAATCACACTTCTATGAGATCAAACTGTCCACTTAGGAAGCAACACTGATTGACAATCAATTTCACCTGCTGTTGTACAAATGGAATACAGGTGGAAATTATAGGCAATTAGCAAGACACCCCCAATGAAGGAGTGGTTCTGCAGGTGGAGACCACAGACCACTTCTCAGTTCCTTTGCTTTCTGGCTGATGTTTTGGTCACTTTTGAATACTGGCGGTGCTTTCACTCTAGTGGCAGCATGAGACGGAGTTCACAACCCACACAAGTGGCTCAGGTAGTGCAGCTCATCCAGGATGGCACATCAATGTGAGCTGTGGCAAGAAGGTTTGCTGTGTCTGTCAGTGTAGTGTCCAGAGCAAGGAGGCGCTACCAGGAGACAGGCCAGTGCATCAGCACACGTGGAGGAGGCCGTAGGAGGGCAACAACCCAGCAGCAGGACCGCTACCTCCACCTTTGTGCAAGGAGGAACAGGAGGAGCACTGCCAGAGCCCTGCAAAATGATCTCCAGCAGGCCACAGATGTGCATGTGTCTGCTCAAACGGTCAGAAACAGACTCCATGAGGGTGGTATGAGTGCCCACGTATACAGGTGGGGGTTGTGCTTACAGCCCAACACCGTGCAGGATGTTTGGCATTTGCCAGAGAACACCAAGATTGGCAAATTCTCCACTGGCGCCCTGAGCTCTTCACAGATGAAAGCAGGTTCACACTGAGCACATGTGACACACGTGACAGAGTCTGGAGACGCCGTGGAGAACGTTCTGCTGCCTGCAACATCCTCCAGCATGACTGGCTTAGCAGTTGCTCAGTAATGATGTGGGGTGGCATTTCTTTGGGGGGCTGCACAGCCCTCCATGTGCTCGCCAGAGGTAGCCTGACTGCCATTAGGTACCGGGATGAAATCCTCAGACCCCTTGTGAGACAGCATGCTGGTGCTGTTGGCCCTGGGTTCCTCCTAATGCAAGACAATGTTAGACCTCATGTGGCTGGAGTGTGTCAGCAGTTCCTGCAAGACGAAGGCATTGATGCTATGGACTGGCCCGCCCGTTCCCCAAACATGAATCAAATTGAGCACATCTGGGACATCATGTCTCACTCCATCCACCAACGCACCACAGACTGTCCAGGAGTTGGCGGATGCTTTAGTCCAGGTCTGGGAGGAGATCCCTCAGAAGACCATCCGCCACCTCATCAGGAGCGTGCCCAGGCGTTGTAGGAAGGTCATACAGGCACATGGAGGCCTCACACACTACTGAACTTTATTTTGACTTGTGTTAAGGACATTACATCAAAGTTGGATCAGACTGTAGTGTGTTTCTCTACTTTAGTTTTGCGTGTGACTCAAAATCCAGACCTCCATGGGTTAATACATTTGATTTCCATTGATAATTTTTGTGTAATTTTGTTGTCAGCACATTCAACTATGTAAAGAACAAAGTATTTAATAAGAATATTTAATTCATTCAGATCTAGGATGTGTTATTTTAGTGTTCCCTTTATTTTTTTTAAGCAGTGTATTTTCATTCTGGAAAGGCCTAACTTTCAGCCTTTAAACACCTAGGTAAAAGAAGTAAGAACAACACTTTACCTGTGACTGCTTCATCCAGAACTACCTTTCCACCAGGTTTGAGCACTCTGGCCATTTCGGCGAGAGTCTCATGACTGTGGATGGAGGAGCTGTCAGCCAGAAGGCAAGAAAGCACCCAGTCAAAGGTGGATGCTGAATGGGCAGCTATGAAAAGGAGAGAATCATTTTACTACCGACTTCCCTGTGTATATTTTTTACTCGCTGTGTTGAACCGATTCACCCACTTCTGACAGAATATTACAATAAAACAAATGTTTTTTCTACACATTACAGCGTTTTCCATTAATTACCTAGTCTGAGGAAGCAGCGATAATGTAATCTGCTACACTATAGTCTCATTTGCCCCACTAACATTACATTTTTATAAGCTACTGAAAGTATTTTTAAACTTCATAGTATAAAGATATTTTGCGTTGTGTTGTTGCCTCAGCAGAGTGTCTGTCACCCTGTCAGTCAGTCAACCCCCCCCCCTTGAAAACACTGCAACAATCTCAGTTAGCATCATTTTTACACTAGTCTTACTGTACGAATTGTTACTCACATGCCTAGAGTAATTTAAAAAAATCTAGAGAAAAGGTCACTCACACAGCGACAACATTTCAATGTTCTCCACTGCCACTTTGCCGTCTGTACCAACAATTGTCCCAAGTTCCTCTGCATACTGCTTCAGGGCTGTAGGTGCTGTGGGCTGAGCCCAAACAAACATCAACTTGTCTCCAGCTTTGATTCCCAGGTCTGCCATGGCTTCCTGAAGAGAAACGCTCATTTACTGAAGTTGTTACCTATAAAAAAATAAGATTATTTATGGCTGTATGTCATCTCATAGTAAAGACGTGTCTGCTGTAGGAAATTGCACAACCATACCATTAAACATTAACTAAACAGATCACAGTAACGTTACGATCAGAGATTTTAAGCATGGGAATAAAATCTTCTTATAAATGTATGACTTTTACCCACTACTCAAAGTGATAGAGAAAAGAGATAACGTCCTATGATGACATAAAGATGACCTTGGGATAACTGTGTTGCAATCATTACAACATCAAAAAATGCTATGTATTGCTAGCCCACTGTAATAACAGATTGACATAATTTTCAAAAACAATGGTATCATATTGAAGATTGTAAAAACGAGTTGTCTGGTAGTTTATCTCTAGTCTCATCAGCTAAATGCATTCCTTTATAACTTTAATATATCGTCAGGACTGTGGTTGTTTATTTCTGCTTTATTCTTTAACGGGTGTAAAAGCGGCTAACTTACATTGGCCAACTATTCATTTCGGGCTAGCTTGTTTGGTGAGACGTAACAGCACAGGTTAGGTTAGGTCACGTTTTCTGCGTCACCGCACTAGCTAGATGTTTGCTATCTGCTAACCGTTAGCAAACATCTAGCTAGTGCGGTGACGCAGAAAACGCCGGTACTTACTAAGTTCCTTCAAATTGTCTACTACACCGATAGCAACGAACATAATACGCTCATCTTTTTGTATGACTGTTCTCAAAACCTTTTGGTCCTTAATTTACTGAAATAACAAAACATTTAAATCAAATGCACTCTGTTACGTACCTGTTATCTAGGCGAAAGTATTAATGTCAAGAAGCAAGAAACACAATACGAACATAATACGCTCATCTTTTTGTATGACTGTTCTCAAAACCTTTTGGTCCTTAATTTACTGAAATAACAAAACATTTGAATCAAATGCACTCTGTTACGTACCTGTTATCTCGGCGAAAGTGTTAATGTCAAGAAACACAAGTGAGAATGATGGTTAGTCTTCTTCTTCTTCTTCTTTTGAGTTTTTGGCGGCTGGCAGACCAACGTGCAGGTTCATTACCGCCACCTACTGGACTGGAGTGGGGAGCAGTAGATTAGCAAAAACTAAAATGAAATAAATACAATAATAGTAATAATAACTAACAAACAAAAACACAATAATAATAATCGCGCAATACAAAACGAAAGATGAATAAATAAACAACTATTCTCTTAAGAAGTCCTGTTTCCTTTAGGTAATTAAATAGTGGCTTGTTTCACACCAATACCTTTTCCAAGGTATTGGTGTGTTTCCCATCCTCTAGAAGTATCTTTCTTTTATCATCATACCTCTTACATTCAGTCAGCACATGTTTGACTGTTTTTGGTTCATTTCAGTGAATGCAAAACCCCGTAGGGTGCTTGCCTATTCTATGGATGATGTTAAGTTTCCTGAGCTATGGATGTTTACGAATGTCTTTGCTAGGAGTTCTGCCTTTTCTGCATTACTGGTTGCAGTTACATTATCATTGTTGAGCACTGGTGTACCAAAGTTGCTCTGTAAACCATTAATTCTCCTGAGCATTCCCCATACTTCTTAGAGCTGTGTTTCTCTCCCGATTTTATTGCAGTACTGCTTCCAGTATGTCCGCTGTGCTGAGCTTATTATTTTTCTATCTGATCTCTCTCTCTCTATCTAGCTTCTCTTTTTAATGGCAATACTGCAACTGTCATACCACCATGGCACAATCCTTTCATACTTGGCTCCTGCGTGTTTTGGTATGGTTTTCTTGTGCTGTTTGCAATATAGCTGCACCCAACTTTTTGTTAGTCTCCTCCACATTTGTTGTATTATCCTGCAGTAGGTTTAACTCTCTACATTTTATTTCAGTTATCCCTTGGAATGCATTCCAGTTAGCTCTATGCAACCTCCATCTTGGTGTTTTCGTTCCTACATCTATTTGTTTATCTGCTCCAATCTTGATTATTACTGGGTAGTGGTCACTACCCACAGTTGACTGGTTCAAAACTTCCCAAGTGCTTATTCTATACTTAAGTGAATGAGTGTAAGATCAAGTCCACTTTATGTATTCTGCCTGCTATTATATCTTGTGCCCCTTCATTAATTTATACCGGTCCACATTAATCCCTTATCATCCATGAACTCTTCCACTATAGTCTCATGTCCTCACACCCCCACAATGTGCTATGTGCATTAAAATCTCTGCTCATTACACCCTCAACTTTTCCTCCACTGTTTCCCAGCTTAATCCTTTCACACCAAGATATCTTTCTGCTGACCTCATGATGAGTATGATCTTTTCAGCTTTCCTTTCAGTTTGTGCTGAGCAGTTAATCAAACCCACCATCAACAATACAAACTCACTCTTGCTCACAATGAGCTTATCTTAAGTTATTGAAATCTTATCACTTCCCTCACATTGTGCGTTGTTTATCTCTCTGTCCAGTGTCCACTGATATAGATTCCTCTGCCTGCTTGGACACTTTCTTCACTACCTCAGAATATGGAACTCCTTGGCACACTTTAACTCGCTGCACCCCTGCCGCTTTTTTTGCTCATTTCACATCCTCGATAGGCTGAGCCTATCTCATCCACAGTTTGTTTGGAAGTCTAGGTTCATCAATCTTTACAGGAGATCAACAGCGATTCGGCTCACAGGATTTGGGGATTTTTTAGCTCGCCTAGCGGCTTTTGCAGTATCTTGGTCAGGGAAATGGGATTACACTCACCGAACGAGGTATCGTCCAGAGTTAGTTTAACGATCACTTTATTAATTCTACCTCCCTCTTACTGTTCCCGTACTGCACGATTCACGATCAATTTCCTCTAAACTGGTGTCATTTTGCTGTCGCCCTTTTTTGCGTTTCTTATTCACTCCTCGGTTTACAATACTGTATTCCAACCATCATCCTTCCCGCAACCTGAATCAAATTCCCATTATGTCACTTCCTTCTGCCATCTCCTGTCCATTCACAGCCCAGTCTACTGACGTCAAGAAAGATGTATTCCGGTTAGATTTTTTCAAAATACAATTATTAGGTAATGTGCTGTAAATGTTGTGAAACTGTTGTAGACTCTGTTTTTCAGCAATGATGAGAAGTGATACAGAAACAAAAAAATCACATATGCCCATTCGTTTCTGTTTTTTTTTTCTTCATTTGTTTGTAAAGAAAGCATTTTTCATGTGTTTTAAATTGAAGGCAGCGCCCTTGTTTTTTATTCTTGCCTGCCTAGCCTGCCTAACTTAGATGTGTTGTTAGCATAGACTGTATATAAATAGCTGTTTATATAGGTTGTTAGCTTGATTAGTGTGAATGTTACTGTTGAGTCGCGCTAAAGTGACGCAGCTGTGCCTAAAAAAAACATCTCAGCGCAGCTGAACATGGCGGCGCTGCTGAGAGGTCTACGAGCTGGAAGGGCACTTCGAGGGCTAAGCGGTGGTAAAACCCGACTACTACATTGTTGCTGTCTCATGTTGATAATGGACTGCCTTGGAAATCATTCACCCAGCTAATGTTCGGTGATTTGTTGCACGAAGTGGAAACTAGCCAGTGTTGACATCAGCTATGCGTGCCAAAGTCACCTGCCACAAACGGTGGTCAGAAAGGACAGAACAGGGCAACATTATGTTGACTGTTGCTTTTTCAGCTATTAGGCGGATAATTCTTGGTTGCAGTATTTTTAGATCTTGACATTTGGACGTGTCACTTTAGCTTAACGCTAGATGTCCTAGTTTGAACGTTGAGCAAGTGTTTTTCTGGCCAAATATTTGCATGGTTGTGGCATTGCATGTTTTCTCAAATGTACAGTCTCCACCTGTAACAGGGCTTTGGTATTTACATAATTTGGTTTGCAGCGACAAGAAATATACATTGTGCAGGACACATGGACACAGGACAAATGTTACAACATTTGCAACTTTGGATTCCACTGTTATTTGTATTCAAACTCGCATGCGTTGTTTTGCAGGTGTCTGCATATTTTAAGATTCCAGAATCTGCAAACTCTGTACAATTTTGTCCTAACTGGACAAGTGGAAATCTCTGACAGAGTTTTGGTAAAACACGTGCTTTCTGGTTACAGAATGTGGGAAAACATGGTCATACATGTTTAGTGTTACATCTGGCATTCGCTATATTCCCTTAGAATGAAACCATAAAGTTTGGCTAAGCACTTTGGAGCACATTTTGAGCAGAACGGTGACCTGAAAGCTTCTCATAATTGAAGTCAAACCATTGGACTCTTCTGAATTGGCCAGACATTGGTCTAAATGCAACCTAACACCTATGGAGAGATCTGCAAACAGCGAGGGAAGAGTGGTCCAGACTGACAGTGGAAAGGCTTACATGATACCTTCAGTTCTTAATGGAAATGCAAAGTTATGTAATATTGGTTGAAGCTAATATATTTAAATCAACGTTTCAATAAATTTGAGAGTAAATCATCCAAGAGACATTTGTAAGTTACTTGAAATATAGTGGGAAATCCCAATGATTTCCGCCACAGATGAATATTTTTTGTTGATCTTGAGTTCAATATAATATGACATTTCCAAATACTACTGTAAGCTAAAAATATTTATTTTCCCTACAGTGCTGTCTGCACCAACAGCAACAAAGCCCCAGTCCAGCAGCCTGACACGAGGCTTCCACGGTGCAGCACTGAGGCTTCAGGATGAATCCAAATCTGACAAACCCCCCTCCTCATCTACAACCTACCATGAGCACTACCAGGCTCCCTCTGCTGAACAGGATGCGGCAGCCTCCCATGAAGACTCAACATCTGGCCCAGCAGCTGAGGAGGCTTCCAGGCAAAACACCAGGTCAGTCAGTTTATAAATCTTCAAATCCTGAGATATAAGAGTTGGCAGTATAATGGCAGATTAAAATGTTAGGGATGGTAAACACAGGATTGTGGTATTCAGCTTTTGTCTCATGATTTCAACTCAGGTTCTCTGTCTTTGTGTTTATCTTTGCTGAAATATCACTTTTTATGTCTCTGTGGAAAGTTACCAAGACCAGGGCGGAGAGCAGGGCGAGGAATACCAAACAGAGGAGCAGCTTCAAGCTCAAATCCTAACTGCTGCTCTGGAGTTCGTCCCACAGCACGGCTGGTCAGTGGAAGCCATCGCAGCTGCAGCTGAGGTAAGCTGGTGTTGAGATGGGAAACTAGAGTAGCTTTTGAGCAAACACGGCTAACAGTCAGAGCACAAAATAGGTATTCTATCTTGCCCCCTTTTCCCCTCGACAGGCTTCACAATCTCAACCTCTTTTTCAGTTTTTTGATGGCCAGAGTGAGTTGATGTGTCTTTCTTGGATCTGTTTTTGTCTTTTATTTCTATACACACACGCAAATTGCTAATATTCAGCTGGTTGTTTGGTTGGTTGTTGTTGTTGTGTCGGTCCCAGACGCTGGGCCTGTCGTCTGCTTCCACTGGTATGTTCAATAATGGAGCTGGAGACCTGGTCCTACACTTCATCGCTCAGTGCAACTCACAGCTGACAGAGATTCTGGCTGAACAACACAACCAGGTCCAGCTGGGTCAGGCCGAGTACGTATACACACATGTGCATACAGCTGTTGTCTTTATAAGCTGAAAATAATATTACTGCTGGAGTTTCAAATGGAAAATTGCAGATTTCAAATTTTGGCTTTGGCAACTGTGTTACAGACCAAAGAAGACTACTGACTTTCTAAGAGATGCTGTAGAGACCAGACTGAGGATGTACATCCCATACATTGATTCTTGGCCACAGGTATAGTGTGTATGATGATGAGTACAAGGAACAGTCAGCCTCCTTGTCTTCTTCCATTGCTTTATTATCATCACTGGCAGAGCTCAGGGGTCGGTTGCACAAAGCAAGTTTTCTCCCTAAAGGCATGTAGTTTGACCAAAATATGGAGCACTATGCATTTTCATGGTTAGCTACACAAATTTGTTCGTTAATAATTTGCCGACATTTTTTGACCGAATACAATTCTTGTGATAACTTTTTTTACCTTTGGGTTCCAAAGATTCTGTGTGCCAAATTTCGTGACGATCAGACCAAGCGCCTCGGAGGAGTTCGAAAAAGTTGAGACAGCATATTTCGCGATTTTGCGAAAAATCTTTCGGAAGGCGGAAGTGGGCGTGGCCTATTACAAAGTGATTCAGCTGAACGCAGTGAACACGTGTATCTTGGGATTTTTAATGTGCGACATAATATGTCGGAGTTATGGGCCAAAACGCTTTGACCTCTATTATAGTGCTACCTTCTGGTGGACATGTGTCAATTTTGCTGCCTGCCGTCAGTGCGGCAGAAAAGTTGCAAAAATGGCAGAAGAGAAGAAAAGAAAACCAAATTAGTCAGGGAAGGAAAAAACTGTATAGGCTGACAGTGAGGGAAATTTCAGAAGGCTACAGTCAATCATAATAAAGATGATTATGTATTTATTGTTTATTTTAAAAGAAGGGCCTATTGAAGCCTGATTATAAAATAGACTTTAGCTAATGCTAACGTCAAGTCCCCTAGCTAACATAACATCGAGCAGCTTCTCATTAAAGAAGGTAATGTTAATGTAATGCTCCATAGGCCCAAAAAATGTATTAACATACATTACATTGTGGTTCAGTGGCAGTCAGAGGTGCCTTACATTTTTTTCCTTGCATTGGTTGTTAAGGTCCTCTGTGCAATGGTTTAACACAACACAAGAAATTCCTTAAGTGTGAGACCAAGATGATTAGGAAAACTGAAGGAAATTTAAGATTTCAGGGTGTATCTTCATTTAAGGTGCTTTGTGCAACTGGCCCCGGGACTAAAGGAGAAGCTACATTTGATCCTCGACTTTGCCTCTGTGTCTTCAGGCGATGAGCATCCTGCTCCTTCCTCACAACATCCCAGACAGCCTGAAGCACCTTTCCACCCTTGTGGATGACATGTGGTACTACGCCGGAGACAGATCCACAGATGTGAGTGGATCTGATCACCCTCGATCACCATCTTCTTCTGCTCATACCTTCCTGTCGCCCTTTCATCACCACCCCCACAATATCAGACCTGCCACTGACCAGGTTACGCCCCCCACCCCTGCACCCCCCACCAAACATTTGAATCTATCCCTGTTGATAGTCCATGATTTTGCAGTCTGGTCTTAATACTGGGAAATTGCAATTTCTGAGATATGGGCTGATTTTTAGTTTAAAACATTCTAAAAAAAAATGAACTAAATTATCAACAAAATGTGAAGTATGGAAAGTGTTGACACTGTGTCAAAGACACACACACTCACACACACACATATATGCGTACACACACACTGAACAAAAATTTAAATCTCCCATTTTTCATGAGCTGAACTTTTTCTATACACTCAAAATAACCATTTCTCTCAAATATTGTTCACAAATCTGTCTAAATCTGTGATAGTGAGAACTTCTCCTTTGCCGGGATAATCCATCCCACCTCACAGGTGTGGCATACCAAGATGTAAAGAACAAAGTATTTAATATGAATAAGAATATTTAATTCGTTCAGATCTATGATGTGTTATTTTAGTGTTCTTTTTTTGTTAGCAGTGTATATTTGGCATATTCAATATTCAATTTGGCATGCTAACCACCTAGTCCAGAAGAGAGGCAGGTGAGCCGGTAACCGGACTAGGCTAAGAGCAGCCCTTGATAAACATGCTGTGCAGTGCTGCTCTCACCAAAACCTGCTCTCTTGACTGACTGCGGATTACAAACAACCGCAAGGACAGCTGTTTTCTCATGATATCAGAGACGTGGAGCTAGCAGGCTGCATCGTTCCCTCACCCGGCTCCAAATCACATCCGTCTGAGCCTCCTCTCTGCTAGGCTAAGCTAGGGTTGGAGTTACACCCTCCAGGGACCTGTCCATTGCAAATCATGCATAACTTGCTTATTATTTATTATTTACTTATTATTGGGACACCTCATCACAGACTACTCCTTACATTATCTTTTCTTGTCTCATTTTCAGCCTGATAGTAATGTTAGAAGTGATTTTCAGACATGTGACATCTGCTTTAGTATGTAAAGCCTTGCCATAATATATTTTAATATGGAAAAAATATTTAACATTGCGTACATTTCTTTCTTTGCTACTGCCAGAATTGTGCAGAATAAGAAATAATGTTAAAAAAAAGAAATTTGAGTGATCTGACAACATTACAGACTCTGGATTGTGCAAATGATGCATTTGGTTGCATGAATTAAAGTAGGATGGATAATAACAGTTCCACTTTAGTTGTGTCAACTCATAACGCAGCGCTTCAAACTAGAAATGTGGTATAGTGCCCTCTGAAATACACTTAAGCAAGACCACTGTGCTACAACATGCTTTTATTTAGGAGAACCAGTGTTTGAGATGATCTGATCAACTGAGTAATCTTTCCTGACTCAGAGGCATCTGAAGAAAAGCTGCAAACCGTCACATTTGAGAAACTGACACCTGAGAATTCTGGCATTTGCGCTTGAAAAATAACTTCTGCAAACTTTCTGTTCCACCCCTTTTTTTGTAGATGAACTGGTACACCAAACGGGCAGCACTGACGGGCATCTATAACACCACAGAGCTGGTGATGCTGCAGGATACCTCTCCAGACTTTCAGGACACTTGGAACTTCCTTGACAACCGCATTCAAGATATAGTCAACATGGCTACCACCGCCAAACAGGTAGAGTGCCTATGACATTTAGCATTAGAGTTTAACAAAGTGGTGAACAGATGAGGTGTCATCATTGAGAAGTTGTTTAAGTTTTTTTTTTATACTTACTGTATGAAGGAATACTTTCCCAACATTACCCATAAGTGGAATAAATATAGTACGTGACTGACCATCAGTGTTGGGAACGTTACTTTAAAAAAGTAATAAGTTATAGTTACTCACTACTTGTTCCAAAAAGTAACTGAGTTATTAACTGAATTACTCGATAATAAACGTAACTAGTTACCAGGGAAGTAACTATTTGTGTTAATAAAAAAAAAAAAAAAGTTGCATAGGTCAAAGAATTTGGATTTTTCTGAGCAGTTTTCACAAGTCAGTTGAAATGAGTAGAACAGACAGGTGCTTGTACATAACCTTCAATGTTTTATGCACATCAACAGACAGCAAGAGGTTTATCCTGCACTTGTCCTTATCCTTGCACCTGTAAAAAAAACACTGGCTCCGATTGGCTACCATGAAACATGACTCTGCCATAGCTAATCATAATCAGCTGGTCTCCTAACTTGCTGTGTGTGTCAGGGTGCGTTCAGATCATACAGTTTATTCAATCAATGCATAGTAACGCACCGCATTTAATGATCAGTAACGGCATTATAACGGCGGAAACAGTAATTAGTTAGATTACCCCGTTACCAAACACTGCTGACCATAGATTGAGTATCTAAGAAAATGTTATTCTCCCAAAATTGAAGGAAATACGTAGATATGTAGTAATAGTTCAGTACATTGAGTTGAAAAGTTCAAAATGAAAGAATGAATATTTAGATTGAGATGTTAACCTGAGAGCTTTATGTTGCTCTTTGTTCTGTAGGTGCAGTCCACTGGTGAAACAGTGGTGCAGGGGCTCATGGGAGCTGCTGTAACGGTAAGTCTTTGCTTCGTCACCATTCATCCTTTATATTTGCTCCTTTTCTCAAAACCTCTGCACCCGCATTAACAGTCGCACCCTCTTACCCTTTAATCTATACACACAGGCAACTGAATGCTCTTAATTTGACACCTGTCTTAATATATTTGTCTTACGTTTTACAGCTGAAGAACCTCACTGGACTGAATCAGAGGCGATGATGGAAAGCAGCGTTTTCACTATTATTGACATCCTGGCTTGTGTCATGAGCTGAAGATCAATATTCTTTTTGCTCTTATTTTTCAATTAACTGTAAGAGTATGAAAGTATTGAGTTATGTATTTTAATCAGCAAGAGAAAACTATAATAGTCACAGGTCATAGTGGCAGGCCTCTTTCTGTAAGACCAGTTGCTTGTCTTGTTTTGTTTCACTGTCCAAGATTTCACTCTCATGCTCAGATTACTTTTTCCCCATGGACATAATGATCTGTCATGTTTTTTGTTGGACCGAGACTACAATAAAGTGGTTATATGTTGTATATTTAACTTTTGTGTTTGTCTTTTTTAATTATCCAGTTGACCCTGTCATCCATTATGAAGGTTTAACTTTTGGCATAGAGTTTAGTGGTTTAAAGTGATTTTTCATTCACTCTCTTTTTCTCTTAAACTCTCAGACACACACACACACACACACATTTGCATGTCTGGTGAGATTTTTAAGAAATAAATATTTGGGATTTTGACATACACTGGTGTTATATTTGAAACTTAATTCTCCATTCACTCTTTATTTAGAGCAAGTACTGACAGGTGCCTCCTACTTTTTTGTGCTGAAAGATTTGGATGTGGAAGGCCCCCTAGCTATTTTCGCCTTTAGCCCCCCAATTACTAAATCCGCCACTGCATAGCACCCACAATTGTACAAATAATTTTCTCATGGGGACAAAAACGAGCATTTCAAAAGAACATCAAGGCACAGTGGGTGTGCTCCGTTTCAGACAGCCAGATCCAGATCAAGCGAGAAGCAAGATTGCATTGTTGTTGTGTTTGTATCGTAGACTGTAAAGTTTTGTTTGTGTAAAATATGTAGTTGCGAGAGGCGTACACGCCACTATAAACTGAGACCGGCGGAGACGCTATGTTGTGTAGACTCCGCCTACGAGATGCGCCGGCGTAGTAATGGTGCGGACCTAGTGTGACCCGGATACTAAATAAGGACCCGCCTCAACACTTCACCATGACCAATCAGTATTCGTATTTACATATTGTGGCCAATCAGCGGATGGTAAATATTTCCGTAGAGGCCCGCTTCAAGTCGAAGCGGTAGTGGCGTGTGTGGACGGATTTTCAACGTTTACATCTATTTTTGGTTTATTTAACTCCAATAATGCCGTATGCTAACCAGCCGACGGTGAAAATCACAGAACTGACAGACGAAAATGTCAAATTTGTCATTGAAAACACTGATTTGGCGTAAGTATTTACTCATTCAAGAAGAGCAGGGAGCAGCCATTATTCTTTTTAAATCCAAACTAAGGTTCAGATACATTAATACGTGAATAAAGACACTGCGCTGTAAAGTTAAAGTGATATGAGTTATTGAGAATCTGCGTCACCGTGATGTGTTTCCACACTGAAGATTAGATTACTTAACATAAGGGGGGCAATAGTAAGATCCACGAGTGCAAATGTTATAAATTGCACTACCATTACATTACCTGAACGATTATGTTTACGTGCTCTTCTGGGTTACATTGGCATTTATAAAGTAAATGAAAATGTTGTTGAGAGGTCGTTTTTTTTATTTAGCCGTTAAATGTTTGCTAGACAGCATTGATTGAGTGTAACTTCCGTTACCGGATAATATAATCTTTACCTCTGAAAACTTTTCTTTCTCCTTTGCAGGGTTGCGAACTCTATCCGCCGTGTCTTCATGTCAGAAGTGGCCACTATAGGTAAAAGGACTTTTTCTTAGCCTCTAGTTTGAATAATTATTTCCATTGTCTGACAAGGCGCTGGCCTTTTGTTTTTCTTTACACTCTCATGGTGTGAACATTTAAACCAACGTTTAACGACAGCATTCAAGTAAATCACATTAATTGTCACATGGACACTTCAAGGAAATCAACCTTCCTTAACAAGAATTTCTCTGCGACTACAATTCACCTTCAGTCAACACTACTTTTCTTTTTACAACTGTGTTCGTACTGTGAAAAGGCATTTGGGTCATTGGGCCATATTTACTGAAGTAAGAAGGCTTAGGCCTCTCAGTTAAGTGCAGCAACTCTCCAAAAAGCAGCAAATAAATACAAACGTATGACATTTACCTGTATGAATCAAACATGTCAAGACTGCCACAATATAGATACAATTGAAGACACCATTGGTGAACATAGCACATGTAGTCTGTCTGGCTGTAAGATGCTACAAAAACGTGAATGACTAACATTAACTTGTATAACTTTATTTGCAGCAATTGACTGGATCCAAATCGATGCAAATTCATCAGTACTGCATGATGAGTTCATTGCACACAGGGTTGGTATGTATCAGTGTTGAGGATATTCTTTCAGTACAACTTGTGAGAATTTCTTATATTGTTGCAGGATGACCAGAGAGCTCTTTTACTGGTGGACAGCATTGATGCTTTGTTTGCTTTCAGGTCTCATACCTCTTACAAGTGATGACATTGTAGACAAAATGCAGTATTCGAGGGTAAGTATACTGTCATATTAGCAAGGTGGCCAGGTCATCGATAAACGCAGCACCAATTTATAAGTGAACACTGCTTGTACTGAAATACAAATGACAAACAATAAATACATAAAATACATGGATCTAATATATTGTGTATAATTATTGGATATTATACCATTGTAGAGGACGGACATGATTTTCTCTCCGTCTCCCTCTGTGACTGATTCTCCTGCAGGACTGTACTTGTGATGATTTTTGTCCAGAGTGTTCTGTTGAGTTGACGCTGGATGTTCGATGTACTGAGGACCAGACGCGTCATGTCACCTCACGTGACCTTTTGTCAAACAACCCCAGAGTCATCCCGGTGAGTAATTTCTCCATTTAATGAAGTCGTTAGAGGGAAGTAGAAAGCCTAATAAAAAGCTGACAGTGTTGATTGGGCTTTCCAGGTGACTTCCAGGAGTAGAGACAATGATCCCAATGACTACGTTGAACAAGATGGTAAGCTTAACTCTCGTCTTGAGGGGTGTTTGTCATCTTTATTTCCTGCGTTTTAAACATTTACCCTTTGCCTTACTCTCTCGACTACCTCCTCTGTCATTTATTGACAAAACAAAGATATTTTGCTGGTGAAGCTACGTAAAGGTCAGGAACTGCGGCTCAGAGCATACGCCAAGAAAGGCTTCGGTAAGGAGCATGCCAAGTGGAACCCAACAGCGGGAGTTTCCTTCGAGTATGACCCAGACAACGCACTTAGACACACAGTGTTCCCCCGGCCTGAGGAGTGGTATGTTTTCAGTTTAGTATGGCTCTTTATACAGAATGTTAATAGTAAAATATTGCACAATAACCAAATGATGCGTTGGTGTCACTCTGGTTCCCAGGCCAAAGAGTGAATACTCAGAGATTGAGGAGGATGAGGTTCAGGCCCCCTATGACCCCAATGGAAAGCCAGAAAGGTGAGAAACAAATATTCTTCATACTTGAGTTGATGAGGGTGCATGTGATCTTGGTTTTCGTTGTTGTTATTAAGTTGGCCATTGGAAAATGCATGCCGCTTGTTTCAATGCACCTAATTGAACAGTAAGCAAATTGTAAATTTACAAGTAATAGTTTTTGTAAGAAAGATGGGTCCCTTCCTCCGATTAGTATTTGATTGATGAAATAAGCAGACTGTAAGTGTCTGAAGTGCAACAGCTCAACTATGACATCTCCTTCCACAGGTTCTTTTACAATGTGGAGTCGTGTGGCTCTCTGCGACCAGAGACCATCGTCATGTCAGCATTGGCCGTTCTCAAGAAAAAACTGAGTGACCTGCAGACTCAGCTGAGCCACGAAATCCAGAGCGATGTGCTCACCATCAACTGAGGGCCACTGCCTTACGGAGCAGGACATGCAGTTACACAAATCTGTAATGATCAGGCTGATTTAGCATTAATCATTTCACAACTATGGTTTATGGATTTGGATGTATCCTCCTTTTATACAGGCCTTGGATCTGTGTCAGTTATCAAAGACAGTTGTTCAATTGTTTGATATCGTTTGTTAAAGCATCTTATGCATGTTCAGCGTCTGAAAGGGAGAATGTCTCAGAATCAGGCCCACCATTCGGAGTTTCTGCATAGGCTCGCAGAGTTTGTACCCTGTGACCTGTCAGCAGGCCTGTTGGTAGTGTAACACTTACACTATCAGATTATCATGTTAAATGTTACTTTTAAAATAAACTTTTCTTAAGGAACTTGATAATCTGTCTCTTCTCTCTTCTCTTCTATCCTCAGCGTAAAAACACCTTAGCAGTTGAGATGTCCACTGCATCATTATATAATTTACCATCCACCTTTTAATGACATTTTTTTTTATTATTATTCAAAATAATTAAAAAATGAATAGGCATGTTTAAACTTTACCTGCCAATAAATGTCCTTGAAGAAAATTAGCTTTTAGTGCAAATGCAAAATGATCATTTTTATTGTTGTCGTCCAATGTGTATATATAGCTATATAGTTTGTTTGTTTATATCAATTTGCTTTAAAAATATGATATAACACCAAAATAAGATTTAAATAGAGTGCTTTTCTACAAATTGATTTAAAAAAACAAAACAATAACAATAATATGGTCATCAGAAGCATTTATTTTGTATTTACATTGAAGCAAATTTTCTTTGCAAATGTTATGACAAGGGGCAGTATCACATTCCCAGAGCTCAAAATAGCTCTTTATGTATCTGGACAGTAGGCTAATTATGGTTAGGTAAAATATGGTTAGGATGCTTTTTTTTTAGGGGGAGATGACAAGGTACTGTTTTTGTTCGTGACTTCATTGGAGAAGTTCAAGCCGAGTTGAGTTTGGTTTTCTATTTAAAGTTTTGCTTATTAGCAACATTGAACAACAGGTTCATAATTAGTCAAAGTGGTTATTTAATTTGGTATAATTGTATGATAAGAAGTAATAAAAAACAGAGTAAACACACCAACAACTGTGATGTTATAAGAGTCTAGTCAACTTAATGTGTCAATAGGAAGATATATAATGTATAATGTTTACTCATGCATAGAAGTAGATAGTACTGTAGGTTTTTGATAAATACTGTTTAATTCAACATTCAGGGAATAGGAACTAGTAAATGTTATGCCTAACACACAACAGAGGTGAAATAAACATCAGAAATGCTATATATATATATGTATACACACTCTAAACATACACATACAAAACATACTATACACACATACTATAATTTAAGCTTTCAGCATTCACACACATCTGCAAGAGAAGAAATGCATTTTCTAGTTTACATTCTTATCTATCATAGTGGCATTTCCTTTCCTCTTACCTTCACTTTTTCCAGTGAAATGTCATCTGCGAAATCTGCTGGCGGTATATGGATTTATTAGGATGTTTCCCTGACCTAATGCTGTCAGTTGGTTTGTTACACAGAACTATCTTAAAAGCTGCTGTCAGAGGCCTGCTCAGTGCCCTTTCCTGCATGTCTTTCCCTGTGCCTCCACCTTTAATTCTCTGTCTCTCCACTATCAATAAAGCTGTAAATGTTTATCACCATCAGTGCTGAAACCACTCGGTAGAGGTGCAAAAGCCTTCATTGCTGTTCTCTGCCCCACTTTTAATAAAGATATAGGGTACTCTTTTGTGATGCCAATGGTAAAGCGGTTACCCACTGTTCAGATCAGTCCTCTCAAATTAACTTCATTTGTGAAACCCATCCATCCATAGCAAATGATAGATCTCAAATTGACCCCATTTCCTGCCCGGACAGACAGAGTGGTCTGGTGAACAGTAGTCTATGAAACATTAAGCAGTCAGGTATTTTTCTCAGGACATAGAGACTAAACCAGGGCTGTTTTGATAGACATTCAGTTGACATTTGGTTAAGTTCATCCTTATGTTTGTTTCCCTTTGTGATAAGCTGTTGAGCTCAGTGGTATACATTCATACCAATTTATTCGGTTTCTTTCCTTGCTTTAATGTTTTCATAATAATCCAGTTATTGCATTTCATAAATTTGAATTTCAAGTCAGGTGTACCTGTAATTTCAAATAATCCAAGTGATGGGTGGTGATGTTGTTCATTATTTATGACCCACAATCCTTTGTGCAATAAAACAGACTTACCCTCGGTCACGTGGTATTGTCACTGAGGCGGAAATGAAAGTTCACTAGCGACAGCAGCAGAAAACACGGCTGAAAAGGTACGGGAAGATACCATTTAAGCTTAATTAGTTGGTGTTTCAGATGATATAGCGTGTTCTGACATGAAATACATAACTGCCAATGCAGTTTTACTTCTTGTCAGGTAATTAGAAGATGTTTTTTTCGGAATATCCTTTTATAAAATACCCTACGAAGCTTGCTCGCTAACAGTTAGCTTCTTTTAGGTGAAGTTAGCCAGAATAAGGCACATCAGACCGGACATGTCGCCTTTTCCCCTTCACAACAAATGCCACAGTGATAAGAAAACATCTATTGAAAGGAATACAACATTGTGGAGAGCTACATACCGCCATTTTCTTTCAGTAAAGATTCGTTTCAAAATGTTGTGTGGAGTTTCGTATATGCTTTGTATTCGTACAACATAATGTTAGACAGTTGAGTTATAGTTTGAAAAAAATGACAGGAAGTCAATATTTCTTTAGCCTCACTTGACAGTGATGCATAGAAATGCCTTGAACATCTTCCGTGTTTGTGTTTTGTGCGCAGCAGCCAAGGGTATTTAAATACGGGGACAATGAAATCTGTTTAGCAGGGACAGTGAAATCGTTATTAGCCAATATAAAGTCTTGCTAGCATCCACTGAGTAGCGGTTTTGGCTAACACTGCGTAGCCGGTCAGCTTGTTTCACAAGGTTGACGGAAGAAGCTGTGCGCTTTTGTTGTGATGGCTTTGATCTGATTATCCTCAGCCCAGTGACAGACCTCAGCTGGTTAATACAGCTCGTAATATACGTCTTTTATTATGGTCAGTTTACAGGTGACTATTCATCACTAGGTTTTGTCTGGTTTCATGGCTGAGATGCCAAAGCAGTCACCTTGGTGGGGCAGCAAGTAAGGTTGCACTGATAACAGGATGAGATCCCATCCACAAACCAATTTTAGGCTTAGGTTATTTTCATAATATCAAAAGTAAAGACCAATATTAACAATAGTTCCAGAATTGATTTAGGTTTTGCTGTGTATTGTCCTTGAACATGCAGTCTCTTTTGCTTTCAATGCAGTCAGCTACATCTCTGACTTTGCTCAAGGTGATGTTGATGGGTTCTAATGGAAGTCTTGGCATCCTGATCAGGAGAACACATTTCTGCCTTTATTGAAACTTACATGTTGCTATGAAGTGACACTTTGTTGTCATATTGTGTGTTGTTTTGTTTCAGAGCTGTGAGGTCATGGCAGCTGCCAGTGTGAGCAGACCTGGCGGTACCCAGACCACTGAAAAATCTCAGTTGATCTTGAAAGGTAATGCTCAGATTATGTTTTTGTCATCTCTGTGACTAACTGGGAAATACTGATACAAATAAACACATACTAAGCCCTTTGAAATTGAAGACAAAACAGAAGAATTTCCCGTACCACAAAAACACCAAAACAATGACAAAACACTCATCAAGTGACTCATAAAAAGCTTATAGTACGTGCATCTTATTTCTTTATTCAGCCGTGGTGGCTCTGCACAATAGGCAGCATAATGTCAACTGCTCTGTCATCCATCATAACGTGAAAATATTCTCAGTTTGGGAGATCAACTTTTGAAACAACATTTTTTAAAACAATGGGTCAACCAGTCTATATTCCACAAACTATCTTGCTCTCTTCAGTTTTGCACTCATTATTGATGGTCAGAAGGACATTTTTGAAAACTTTTTTTTTAACGAAGCAAACCTGCTGTTCAGACATTGTATGGTTTAACAGGATTTGTTAAGTAGAAAAACTAATACAACAAATAAGTTTGTGTCAGATCAATGTTTATTTAGTTTTGGTTGAATGCCACTCAGTTACACTGGTGGCACTGTTGATTGAACTGTTCTGAAAATGTTTTCATGAACCAATACCAGGCCAAACAATTCGCCATGTTTAACTGATCTGCATGTGCGAAAACACTGGCAGTGATATAATGTCCAGGCTTGCATTGTCATCACCTGTACAAAGGAATGCTAAATGTTGTATTGGATAAATGCAAAATTTGCTTACTGCATACTGATAATATTACTCACTTAACACTCAGTGTCTCCCCTTATACACATTCATTTTTTTGCATTTTAACATTTATGTTATTTTCAAACCTTTCTAGTCATTAGTTTAACCCATACAAGGCGATGTGGTTTCAATGAAGTGAAAATCAAATAGCAATAACAATAACTCATTCTCTTCTTTGAAAGAATAATCTTGGTGTATGTTGGCTCATTTGATAAAAAGAAGAGTGTGAGCAGTGAGTGTGACTTTGCAGTTACCTTTGACTCTTTGGAGCTTGTTATTGTCTTCCAGCCCATTTTTTTATGGCCCACTATGTTACTGTTTGGGTTCAATTTTACTGCTCTTGTAGCATTGTGTTCAGACACAGCAGGCAGCTGTTTTCAGCAAAAAGAGCAGATTAACCCACTGTGCACTACCTGTCCAGCAACAAACGTCAGACAACATTAGCGACTAGTTGAAAACACATTGGAGCATTTAGCTAATGACGATGCTTGAATGCTGACAATGGTCCATATCCGATGGATGTTTAAAACATGTTGGCCATCTCAACCTTGAAGGAACCTGTATGTCAGTGTTGCCTTCATAACTACTTTTGTGTCTGCTGCACCCAAGTGGGCAATATGTCTGGTAATGCAGGTTTAGGTAAACATTTTTTAACTTAATACATGACAGTGTTGTCTAATACAAAATTGAAATAAAAGTCTAATACAAACATGATCTGTATATTGATGCAGTGGGTTACTAAAGCTTTTATATTAAGATCAGCAGCTTGCTGATGCTATGAGAGCAAAAAAAGGTGAACCAAAATGGTGAAGCTGTGGACCGCAGAGCTCAAAATCAGCTGAAAGTTACAATAAGGCGCTGCAAAGCTCAGCAGAGCTGTGTGTTATGGTGATGATTTTCCATATGTTCCAGCAAGCCTTTTCACAGTGTTGTCACATTGTCATTTCTTGTTCTAGCAAAAATGTTCCCACACACAACATTTAATATTCTCACAGTTTAAGTTGTGATTTATCATGCTTGCGTGGTATTGGTTTCTGGGAGCCTTCCTTCATGCACTGACCTGCAGTGTTTGTATAATGAGACATCAACAGTACATATATCCTCTTATATGGTATAGAGGTGGGTGATATATATCGTCTGCAATAATATTGTTAACATTGTTTTGACGCCATGCAATTTTACATTATTGAGTATTTATAATATCTCAAAAAGAAAACAAATTAAAGGTGCATAGACTGAAGTTTATTGGGTTCACAATTTAACGGCATTTTAATTTAATTATATTATTCTATTTTTTATTTTTGTGCAATAACTTAACTAAGATACTATGGAACAAACCTGATTTGGCATATTCTCCTGTGATTTATGTACAAGCTTGAACATAACTGGAAGTTGGTTGTTTAGTATGGCCATAGAATATTGTTGAACAATGTTTTGCAGAAGGCCATAAGATATGTTTGCAGAACATCTATGGAGCACTTTGTTAACAATATTAAGAAATGATAATGTGCCACTTATTTGCCCATGCTTGTATGCTGCACAATTTACCTCAGGAGAGAGAACCAGAATGCTTCCCATTTAATGTCTCTACATTGAAGTTTAACTGGGAGTCTTTTGAATGCTTAAGTTTAAAGAAAAATAAACAAGAGCTGTTTTTCTGAAACATGGCATGGACACAACGTTTCGGTCGCGCACTCTTTGTCCCCTGGTCAGATTCACATGGAGTTTGTAGTGTGTGCGCATCGGAGCGGAACTCACTCTGCGTGATTCAGAGAGCAGAGGAGAATTGTAGACGTGCGACCATGTAGAGACAGAAAGCACAAGCCTGCATGTAAGTAAGATAAATAACTTAAGGCTGTTTAGTTTGTTTAATAAAAAGACAAAGTATAGACCTGTTCTACAGGAAATGGAAGCTTAAATGACTTCTGTTTTGATGTTGCTTTATATAGAAAATAAATTAAGGAGGTGCTGTTGGGGCGGCGGGGTGCCTCCCTAATATAATGGTGGGGGAAACATTGTTAGTGTTATCATAATATCTAGAAATTATGGACATATCTAAAAAAAATAAAATAAAGTAATACACTTAATTATTATTGTTATTTCACATTAAACGGTGTAATAACACTCAAGCTAATGTATACTTAAGTCTGAGCACTAAGCACTCAGATGGTTGATGATACATTGATGGTTTTGGGCCTGTGGCTCCTCAAAGCTTTGTTTTCGTATAAATAGGCCAGAAAACATAGACACACATCAAGAGTTTGATAAAGGTCTTTCCTTTTCCTCTTTTCCACACTACCAATCTTATTTTACTAAATCACTGTTGATAAATATTAGCTCAGACCCACCCACTCAATTATCCCAATATAGATCTGCTCTCCACTACTGTTTTCCTTATCTCAACCCCTTCCAATTCCTCTCATTCAGTCGACACCTGCTTTTGATTCTTCAATATCTGACACGCCTCTCAATACTCACTTCCTTCTCCTCTTATAGAAAGGAGTATAGACAGAACCATCTGTCTGTCATCATTTATTAATCCCACCACCCATTCTGATGAGACAAACCCTAAGAAACACTGCCAGGCTATGTGTTCTTCAGTTTCAGTCAAGAAGTCATGCTCATGCTGTAACAGTACTCTCAGCAGGCCTACAATGATTCAAAGCTACTAAGCCTGCATTAGCACAGCTGTAGACTTATACAAGACTTGCAGAGCTTCCAGTAGTGCTGCGATTTAATTAAATCAAGAAAAGGGACAGAGAGTTTCATCAATGCTCTGAAAGAAGCAGTGGACTCAGAAAAAGAACACATTAGTTGTACAACTTGTTTAATGCATTGATTTCATTAGGTTGTTCCAGTTCTATTGGTGACAATACTAACTAACAGCATCTAGCAGTCATATTTTTGGATACGAAAGCACTTTATGTAGGTGCTGGAAGTGAAAAGTGAAGAATCATGAAATGTACCACCGGGCTTACAGTGTGAACTCTTCCCTCCCGTGTCAACACACTGGTTTCTTGGCTGTTTTTTTTCTGTATTTGTTTTTTTAAACTGAGGCCTCATCGTGACCATTTCATGATTTCTCTAGACCCCACTACATATATCATGAAAATGAATGACAGTCGCACCATAGATGTGTTTTTTTTTCTTCCACTAGAGGGTGATGTTTATATTTGTCTGTTTACTTGCCTTACCACCAACACAAGTTACATCATAAATTCATACAGCATC